>JAABOM020060476.1:0-11842 GCA_011800125.2 Solanum clarkiae
ATTTTTGAAATAATTTTTAATTTTTATTTCTAAAAGTCGGTCATTTTTCGGCATAACAATATATATGAGAATGTGTACTAGAAAATATGACTAGGGCAAAAAGGTTGAAAGAATATGCTCGGATTTATAATTATCCGCTTGCTGCCCGTATGTTGCTTTTTTTATAAGATTGGGTTGCAAAGATGCATCTATTAGCTGCTAATGCTAGTTTTATCACCTACTATATTGTAGATAAATATTTAGAGGAAGGGAAGATTATCTCGAGGTAATAACGAGGTCATACAACGAGGTAATAAGACTACTCGATTTCGTATTACTTGACTTAAAACCTAGGTTCTTCCTTGGTACATAGAGGCTATTATCTACTTACACATAATAACCATCCATGTCTCCACTATTTAACATGTTCATATACTCCCATACATAGTCACTTGCACACTTGCATATATACTTGGATACCAAGATGCACGAGTTCGTTCTACTAAATAAAGTTTATGTGTTGTTCTACCTCCTATGCATTTCATTATTTGTGTAACCTACTCCTTTCATTATGGTGTTGTCTTTTGTGATTATTTACATATCATATGTTGTATCTACAGTCCTATAGCTCCAATATTATGACCACTAAAAGAATTATCTCAAAGGTAATTGAAAGATAAAGTAAAGTATATTGCTTGTAAATGGGTGGTAACCTGAGGGGTGGAAGAATCACCTAGCCGGGGTCGATCCTATCACGGGAGGTAGCCCAAGGGGTTAAAAGAAAATCCTAGCCAGGGACGATCCCGATATAGATTTATCACTGATCAGCTAGTCATTTATATTACATGTTGTGCACAGATTATACAGTAAAGGTAAAGTAATAAAAAGAACATAAAGTACATGAACCCCCAGTATACCTAGAGGTGGTCTCTTATCCTTACACCAGTGCATAGTTTCATTTGAGTTATTACTTCATATACAGTATTTCTTGTCTTACATATTCAGTACATTATCTCGTACTGATGTCCCTTACGGAGAACCTGCATTTCATGTTGCAGGTACAGGTGCTAGTAGCTTTCCCCAATAGGAGTACAGGATATCCGACTGTTGTTACCAGGCTCCAGGTTGCTTCGGAGCTTTATGTGTCTAGAGCTTATATTTTTGTATTGTATAGTTAATCAAGGCGAGGCCTATCCCGACCCTTATCACATACTTTTCTTTATCTAGAGGCTTTGTAGACTATGTAAATTAAAGTGTGGTCATGTCTCGTATTTTAAACACCATGGCCCCAACGGCCTAGCCATATATATCTCCTTTTGGCTTGTTATCACCGTTTACTTTCTTAAAGGCATGTTGAACATAGGAATCCCTTATAATATGTAAAGAAAGTGCATAGAGAAAGGTTAGTTCTCCCGGACCTTATCGGCAATGAGTGTCAGTCCGCCTTAATGGGATTTTGGGCGTGACACCACCATAAGATTCTCAAAAAATCTACGGGTGGGTTGGCAACGAGCTCAGAAAGAGGCCTAGGTGACACAACAGCATTGGTGGAGGTCTGGTAGGATTTTATGGCTGAGGAAGAGGAAACATGTTATTTCGGCAGTTTTCTGTGGGTGTTAGCCCACGAATTCTGCGACTGCATGAGACTCCGATGCAAGATTCTTGAAAAATCATATGGCTTTGTCTGCAGCGAGTCTGGAAAGAGGACCAGGTGGCCTGATGGTATAGGCGAAGGCCTGGTAGGATTTTATAGGCTGAGGAACAGGAAACTTGTGATTTCGACAGTTTTCTGTGGGTGTTAGCCCACGGATTCTGGGGCTCCGGTGCAAGATTCCTGAAAAATCGTATGGGTGGGTCCGTAATGAGTCCAACAAGATACCCAGGTGTCCCCACGGCGTTGGCTGAGGCCTGGTAGGATTTTATGGGCAGAGGAATAGGGAATATATGATTTTGGCAGTTTTTTGTGTGTGTTAGCCCAAGGATTCTGGGGCTGCATGGAGCTCAGGTGCAAGATTCCCAAAAATTCATATGGATGGATCCGCAACGAGCTCGGTTAGATGCCTAGGTGGCGGGCGGCGTTAACAGAAGCCTTGTAGGATTTTATGGGCCGAGGAAAAGGAAAAAGAATTTTTTGGCAGTTTTTTAAGTGTATTATCCCACGGATTCTAGGGCTTCATAGGGCTTCGGGGCAAAATTCTTGAAAAATCATACAGGTGGGTTCGCAATAAGCCCGGAAAGAGGCCCAAGTGGCCCGACGGCCTTAGCAGAGGCCTGGTAGGATTTTATGGGACGAGTAATAGGAAACAGACGATTCCAACTGTTTTCTGTGGGTGTTGTCCCATGGATTTTGGGGCTATATTTGACTCCGATGCAAGTTTCTTGAAAAATCATACGGATGGGTCCGCAACGAGCCTGACATGAGGTCCAGCGGCGTTAGCGAAGTCCTGGTAGGATTTTATGGGCCGAGAATCAGGAAATAGGTAATTTCGACAGTTTTCTTTGGGTGTTAGCCCACCGATTCTGAGGCTGAATGGGGCTCCTGCGCAAGATTCCCAAGAAGTCATACGGGTGAGTCTGCAACGAGTTGGACAAGAGGCCCAGGTGTCCCGATGGCATTTGCGGAGGCCTTGTAGGATTTTATGGATCGAGAAGCAGGAATTAAGCGATTTTGACAGTTTTTTGTGGGTGTTAGCCCATGGATTCTTGGGCTGCATAGGGTTTCGCGCAAGATTCTCGAAATATCATACGGGTGGGTCCACAGCAAGCCCAATAAGAGGCCCAAGTGGACCGGCAACATTGCCGATACCTGGAAGGATTTTATTGGCCAAAGAAAAATAAATAGGAAATTTTGACAATTTTTATGTGTGTGTGAGACCACGGATTCTAGGGCTGTATGGGGCTCCGACGCATGAATCCTGAAAAATGATATGGGTAGTTCTGCAGCGAGCCCAGCAAGAGGCCCAGGTGGCCCAGTGGCATTAGCGGAGGCCTGATAGGATTTTATGGGTTGAGAAATAGGAAACATGCGATTTCGGTTGTTTTTTGTGGGTGTTAACCCGCAGATACTTGGACTGCATCGTGCTCTGGGAAGATTCCTTAAAAATAATATGGGTGGGTTCGCAATGAGCCCGGCAATAGGTCCAGGTGGCTCGACGATATTGGCAGAGGCCTAGTAGTATTTTATAGGTCGACGAACCAGAAGCGATTTTGGCAGTTTTCTATGGGTGCCAGTCCACAGATTCCGTGGCTACACGGGGCTCCGACGTAAGATTCCTAAAAAATTACACGGGTTGGTCTGCAACGAGCCCGGGAAGAGGACCAGGTGGCCCGACTGCGTTGGTGGATGCCTTGTAGGATATTATGGGCCGAGGAACAGGAAACAGGCGATTTCGGCAGTTTCCTATGAGTGTTACCCTACGAATTCTGGGGATGCATGGGGCTCTTGCGAAAGATTCCTGAAAAAACAAATGGGTGAGTTCGCAACGATCCCAGCGAGAGGCCCAAGTGGCCCGACGGCGTTGGCAGAGCCCTGGTAGGATATTATAAGCTGAGGAACAGGAAACAGGCAATTTTAGCAGTTTTCTATGTGTGTTAGCCCACGGATTCTAGGGCCGCATGGGGCTCCGCTGCAACATTCCCAAAAAATCATAGGGTGGGTCCATAATGAGCCCGACAAGAGGCCCAAGTGGCCCAACAGCATTCGTTGAGGCCTTGTACAATTTTATGGGCTGAGGAACAGGAAATAGGCGATTTTGACAGTTTTCCATGGTTGTTAGCTCACGAATTCTGGGGTTGCATGGCGCTCAGGCACAAAATTCCTAAAAAATCATATGGTTGGATTCGCAATGAGAACAGGAAGAGGCGTAGGTGGCTCGGCGGCGTTGGCGGAGGACAAGTAGGATCTTATAGGCCAAGGAATGGGAAACAAACGACTTTGGCAGTTTTTTGTGGGTGTTAGCCCACGAATTCTGGGGCTGCATGGGGCTCCATTGCCTGATTTTCGAAAAGTTATACGAGTGGGTCCGCAAGAGCCCGGGAAAAGGCCCAGGTGGCCCGACGGCATTGACGGTGGCCTGGTAGGATTTTATGGGCCAAGTAAGAGGAAACATGCGATTTCTGCAGTTTTCTATGGGTGTCTTCCCAAAGATTCTGGAGCTGCATAGGGTTCTGGTGAAAGATTCCCGAAAAGTCATACAGTTGGGTAAGCAGTGAGCCTAGCAAGTGGCCCAGGTGGCCCGACGGTGTTGGCAGAGGCCTGGTAGGATTTATGGCTTAAGGAACAGGAAACGGGCGATTTCGGCAGTTTTTTTGGGTGTTAGCCAACGAATTCTGGCTGTGTGGGGCTCAGGCTCAAGATTCCCAAAAAATCATATGAGTAGGTCCGTAACGAGCCAGAAAAGAGGCCTAGGTGGCCTGTCAGCGTAGGCAGAGGCCATTTTATGGGCCAAGGAACAGTAAATAGACGATTTCGACAGCTTTCTATGAATGCTAGGTCATGGATTCTGAGGCTGTATGGGGCTCCGATACAAGGTTCCCAAAAAATCTTACGAGTGGGTCCGCAATGAGCTCGGGAAGAAGCCCAAGTGTCCCGACGGCGTCAGAGGCCTAGTAGGATTTTATGGGCCAAAGAACAGGAAAGAGGCGATTTTGACAATTTTCTGTAGGTGTTACCCACATACTGGGGCTGCATGGGGCTTCGCTGCAAGATTCTCACAAAATCATACAGGTGGGTCCACCACAACCTCGGGAAGAGGCGTAAGTAGCCCCGCGGTGTTGGCAGAGGCCTTGTTGGATTTATGGGTCGACGAACAGGAAATAGGCGATTTTGAAAGTTTTCTGTGGGTGTTAGGCCATGGATTCTGCGGCTACATAGGGATCCGGTGCAAGATTTCTAAAAGGTCATACGGATGGGTCCGTAACGAGCCCAGCAAGAGGCCCAGGTGGCACGGTACGGAGGCTTGGTCAAATTTAATAGCCTAGGAACAGGAAACATGCGATTTTGGCAGTTTTCTGTGGGTGTTAGATCACAGATTCTAGGACTGCATGGGGATTCATTGCAAGATTCTCGAAATTCATATGGGTAGATCCACAAGGAGTCCAGCAAGCAGCCTAGGTGGCCTGGCGGTGTTGGCTGAGGCTTGGTAGGATTTTGTAGGCCGAGGAACAGGAAACAGGCGATTTCGACAATTTTCTGTGGGTGTTAGCCCAGGATTCTAAGGTTTCATAGGGCTTTAGCACAATCTTCCCGAAAAATCATATGAGTGGGTCCACAACGAGATCGGCAAGATGCCCAGGTGGCCTGGCGGCATTGGCGGAGGCCTGGTAGTATTTTATAGGCTGAGGAACTGTAAACAGGCGATTTCGAAAGTTTTTTGTGGGTGTTAGCCCACTGATTCTAGGGCTGCATAGGGCTCCGACGCAAGATTCTTGAAAAATCATACGGGTGGATCTGCAATAAACCTGAAAAGAGGCCTAGGTGGCCCAGTGATGTTGGCGGAGGCCTGATAGGATTTACGGGTCGAGGAACAGGAAACAGGCGATTTTGACAGTTTTCTGGCAGTGTTAAGCCACGGATTCTGGGGCTCCATGGGGATCCAGTGCAAGTTTCTTGAAAATTCATATGGTGGATCTTCAATGAGCCCAGCAAGAGGCCTAGGTGGTCTGACTGCGTTGGCGGAGACCTTGTTGGATTTTATGGGCTGAGGAATAAGAAATAGGCGATTTAGGTGGTTTTATGTGGCTGTTAGCCTGATAACGAGCCCAACAAGAGGCCCAGGATGCCAGACAAGAGGTCCAGGTGGCCCGACAGCGTCGACAGAGGCCTGGTAGGATTTTATGGGCCAAGGATCTGGAAACAAGCTATTTCGATAGTTTTCTGTGGTGGTGAGCCCACTTATTCTGGGGCTGCATGGGGCTCCGGCGCATGATTCTCAAGAAATCATATGGGTAGGTCCACAATGAGCTCGGTAAATGGCCCAAGTGGCCCGGCGACATCAATGGAGGCGTGGTAGGATTTTATGGGCCAAGGAAAAGAAAGAGGCAAATTCGGCATTTTTTTATGGGTTTTTGCCCACAGATTCTGGGTATGCATAGGGCTCCGGTGCATGATTTCTGAAAAATCATATGGTTGGGTCCCCAAAGAGCTCATCAAAAGGCCCAGGTGACCCGGCGCTGTCGACTGAGGCCTGGTAGGATTTTATGGGGCAACGAACATGATTTCTGTGGGTGTTAGCATGCGGATTCTAGAGCTCCATGGGGGTTCTGGCGCAAGATTTCTGAAAACTCAAACAAGTGGCTCCACAATGATCCAGGCAAGAGGCGCTAGTGTCCCGGTGGTGTCTTCAGAGGCCTGGTAGGATTTTTTAGGCCAAGGAAAAGGAAACCGGCGATTTCAACAGTTTCTTGCTAGTGTTAGCCCAAGGATTCTGGGGCTGCATGGGGTTCCGGCATAAGATTCCCAAAAATATATGGGTGGGTTTGCAACAAGCCCGGTAAGAGACCCAGGTGGCTCAGCGGCGACGGTGGAGGCCTGGTAGGTTTTATGGGCTAGGAACAGAAAACAGGTGATTTCGACAATTTTTCTTTAGATGTTAGCCCATGGATTCTGGCGCTGTAGGGGGATCTGATGCAACATTCCCAGAAGTTCATACGAGTGTGTCCGCAACGAGCCCGAAAAGAGGTTCAAGTGGCCCGGCGGCAACGGGGGATGCCTAGTAGAATGTTTATGGGCCAAAGAACAAGAAACAGGTGATTTCAACAGTTTTCTATTGGTGTTCACCCACGGATCTGACTCTCAGGGACTCCGGTGCAAAATTCTCAAAAAATTATACAAGTGGGTTCACAGCAAGCTCTAGAAGAGGCCCAGGTGTCCCAACGACGGGGAGGGGGGGAGGGACGCCTGGTAGAATTTTATGGGCCAAGGAACAAGAAACAGACGATTTCGGTAGTTTTCTATGGTTCTTAGCCCATGGATTCTAGCATTGTAGGGGACTTAGGCGCAACATTCTCAAAAAATCATATGAATGGGTCCGTAACAAGTACGGGAAGAGGTTCAGGTGGCTCTTCGGTGTCAGGGGACGCCTGGTGGGATTTTATGGGCCAAAGAACAGGAAACAGATGATTTTTGCAATTTTCTGTGTGTTTGCCCACAGTTCTGGCTCTGCAGGGGCTCTAGCGCAATATTCCTGAAAAATCATTCGAGTGGGCCCGCAACGAGCCCGAAGAGAGGCCTAGGTGGCCGGGCCGTGGCGAGGAACGCCTGGTAGGATTTTTTAGGCCAAGGAATAGGAAACATATGATTTCAGCAGTTTTTTGTGGGTTTACGCACACGAATTCTAGTACAGCAGGGGGCTTCGGGACAACATTCCCTAAAAATCATACGAGCGGGTCTACAATGAGCCCAAGAAGAGGCCCAGGTAGCCCAACGATAGTAGGGCATGCCTGGTAGGATTTAATGGGCCAAGAAACAGGAAACAAATGACTTCGGCAGTTTTCTGTGGGTGTTAGACTATGGATTCTGGAGCTACAGGGGGCTTCGGCGTAACACTCCCAAAAAAGAGTACGAGTGCATTCGCAACGAGCCAAGGAAGAGGCCCTAGTGGCCCGCAGACAGTGGTGTACCCCTGGTAGAATTTTATGGGTTAAGGAACAGGAAACAAACGATTTTGGTAGTTTTTTGTGGGTGTTAACACACGAATTCTGGCTCTGCAGGGGGATCCGACGCAAACATTCCTAAATATTCATACGAGTGTATCCATAACGATCCTAGAAAGAGGCCCAGGTAGCCCGACGGCAACGGGGGATGCCCGGTAGAATGTTATGGGCTAATGAACAGGAAATAGGCAATTTCTGTAGGTTTCTGTGGGTGTTAGCAAGGATTCTAATGCTGCAGGGGGCTCCGGCACAACATTCCTTAAAAATCATACGAATGGGTTCACAACGAGTCCAGGAAGAGGCTCGGGTGATCGGGTGATGGCGGGGGATGCCAGGTAGAATTTTGTGGGCCAAGGAACAATAAACAAGTGATTTCGATAATTTTTTGGTATTAGCCCTGGATTCTTGCGCTGCAGGGGCATCACATGCAAAATTATCGAAAAATCATATGAGTGGGTCCGTAACGATCGTGGGAATAGGACCAAGTGGCCCAGTGGAGGCAGAGGATGCCTGGTAGGATTTTATGGGCCAAGGAAAAGGAGAAAGGTTATTTCGACAGTTTTCTATGGGTGTTTGCGCAGGGATTCTGGCGCTGTAAGGGTCTCCAACGCAACATCCACGAAAAATCATACAAGTGGGTCTGCAACGATTTTGTGGGCCAAGGAATAGGAAACAGACGATTTCAGCAAATTTCTATGGGTGTTAGCCCAAGAATTCTGGAGCTGTATGGGCTATGGCGCAACTTTCCTTAAAAACTCATACGAGTAGGTCCATAACAAGCCCAAGAAGAGGCTAGGTGGCCCGATGGCGGCAGGGGACTGCTGGTAGAGTTTCATGGGCCAAGGAATAGGAAACAGATGATTTTGTTAGTTTTTCATGGATGTTTACCCATGGAGTTTGGCGTTGCAGGGGGCTCTGGCACAACATTCCCAAAAAATCATACGAGTGGGTCTACAACGAGCTTGGGATGAGGCTAAAGTGGCCTAATAGCAGCGAGGGACGCCTGGTGGGATTTTATGCGCCAAGAAATAGGAAATAAGTGATTTCGACAGTTTTCTCTGGGTGTTAGCCCATGGATTCTGGCGCTGCAGGGGGCTCCCATACAATATTCTTAAAAAATCATACCAGTGTGTCAGCAACAAGCCCGAGAAGAGGTCTAGGTGGCCCAGCAATGGCGGGTGATGCTTGGGAGGATTTTATGGGCCAAGGAATAGGAAACAGGCAATTTCGACAATTTTTTATGGGTGTTAACCCATAAATTCCTGCGCTGCAAGGGCTCCGATCCAACATTCTCAATAAATCATACAAGTGAGTCTAAAATGAGTCCGTGAAGAGGCTCAAGTGGCTTGGCGGCAGCAGGGGATGCTTGATGGGATTTTATGGGCCAAGAAACATGAAATAGATGATTTCGACAGTTTTCTATGGATGTTTGCCTACTGATTCTGGCGCTGTAGGGGGCTTCAGTGCAACATTCCCAAAAAATCATACGAGTGAGTCTACAACGATCCTGAGAAGAAGCCCAGGTGGCCCCGCGATCGCTGGGGGCGCCTGGTGGGATTTTATGGGCCAAGTAATACGAAACAAGTGAATTCGGCAATTTTTTGTGGGTGTTCGCCACGTATTCTGGTGCTGCAGGGGGCTCCGACACAACATTCTCAAAAATTCATAAGAGTGGGTCCGTAATGATCTCGGTAAGAGGTCCAAGTGGCTCGGCCGTGATGGGGGACGCCTGGTGGGATTTTATGGGCCAAGGACCAGGAAATTGGCTATTACAGAAGATTTTTCTAGGTGTTAGCCCATGAATTCTGGCATTGCATGGGGCTCTAGCGCAACATACGAAAAATCATACAAGTGGGTTCGCAGCAATCCCGGGAAGAGATCCTAGTAGCTCGGCGATGATAGGGGACGCTTGGTGGGATTTTATGGACCAAGGAATAGGAAACGAGTGATTTCGACAATTTTCTATGGTTGTTGACCCACAAATTCTAGTGTTGCAGGGGGCTCCGGAGCAATATTTCCAAAAAATCATACGGTTGGGTCCTTAACGATCCCGGGAAGAGGTCCAGGTGGCCTCGCGGTAGTGGGGGGCACCTGGTGGGATTTTATGGGTTTAGGAATAGGAAACAAGCGATTTCGATAGTTTTCTATGGGTGCCAGCCCACGAATTCTAGCGCTGCAGTGGGCTCCGACACAACTTCCTGAAAAATCATATGAGTGGGTCTGCAATGAGCCCCGGAAGAGGCCTAGGTGGCCTGCGGCAGCGGGGGACGTCTGATAGGATTTTATGGGCCAAGGAACAGATAACAGGCGATTTCGTCAATTTTCTTTGGGTGTTAGCCCACAGAATCGGGTGTTGCAGGGGGCTCCCGCTCAATATTCCTGAAAAATCATACAAGTAGGTCGCAACGATCCCAGGAAGATGCCTAGGTGGCCTAGCGGCGGTGGAGGACGCCTCGTAGGATATTGTGAGCCAAGGAATAGGAAACATGCGATTTTGGCATTTTTCTGTGGGTGTTAGCCCACGAATTCTGGTGCTGCAGGGGGTTCCGGTGCAACATTCCTGAAAAGTCATACAAGTGTATTTGCAACGAGCCTAGGAAGTGGCCCGGCGGTAGCAGGGGACAACTTGTAGGATTTTATGTGCCAAGGAATAAGAAACAGGCGATTTCAGTAGTTTCCGTGGGGGTAAGCCACGGATTCTGGCGTTGCAGGTGGATCCGACGCAACATTCCCAAAAAATCATAGAGTGGGTCTGCAACGAGCCTGGGAAGAGGCCCAGCAGTGGCGGGGGGGACTGCTGATAGGATTTTGTAGGCCAAGGAACAGGAAATAAGCTATTTGGCAATTTTCTGTTGGTGTTAGCCCATTGATTCTAGCGCTGCAGGAGGCTTCGACAGAACATTCCCAAAAAATCATATGAGTGGGTCTGCAACGTGCCTGGGAAGAGGCATAGGTGGCCCTTCAGCATCGGGAGACACCTGGTGGGATATTATGGGCGAAGGACAGGAACAAGGCGATTTCAGCAGTTTTTCTGTGGTATTAGCCCATTGATTCTAGCACTGTAGGGGGCTCCAACGCAATGTTCTCGAAAAATCATACTAGTGGGTTCGCAACTATCCCGGCAAGAGGCCCAAGTGGGGCGGTGGTGGGGGACGCCTGGTGGGATTTTATGAACCAACCAACAGAAAATAGGTGATTTTGGTAGTTTTCTGTGGGTGTTAGCCCATAGATTCTGGCGCTGCAGCGGGCTCGGGTACAACATTGCAAAAAAATTATATGAATGGGTCCACAATGAGCCCAGAAAGAGGCGCAAATGGCCCGATGGCCGTGGGGAACTCCTTGTGAGATTTTTTTGGCCAAGGAACAGAAACAGACGATTTCGGTAGTTTTCTGTGGGTGTTAGCCTATGAATTCTGGCGCTGCAGGGGGCTCCGGCGCAACATTCTCAAAAAATCATACGATTGGGTTCGAAACAAGTCCGGAAAGAGGCCCAGGTGGCCCGGCGGCGACGGGGGACGCCTTGTGGTATTTTACGGGTCAAAGAATAGGAAACAAGTGATTTCAACAGTTTTTTGTGGGTGTTGACCCATGGATTCTGGCGTTACAGGGTTTGCCAACATAAAATTCTCGAAAAATCATACGATTTGATCCGCGACGAGCCCGGGAAGAGGTCCAGATGGCTTGACGAGGGCGTGGGACGTTTGATGCGGGTTATGATGGAACTGGGGAGGTGCGATGAATTTTTTTAATTGAATTTTACTTTATAAAATATTGAGGTTGGGAGGTGGGAGTGGGGAGAAAAAAAATTTTATTTTATTTTTCATTACAAAAAAATTACAGAGCGGGAATGAGGTTAAAAAAATTAACTTTTTTTTATTTTTAAAATTCTTCTTTAGAAAAAAATTTGAGAGTGGGGCTAGGGGTAGGGTGAAAAAATTTAATGCTTTTTTTTTAGCTTTCTTTCTTTTATTTATTTTTTTTTATTTGGAGTGGGGGAGAGGTTATGATGGAAATGGAAGGTGAGTGGTGAAAAAATTTAACTTTCTTTTTTGATTTTTTTAAAAAGGTATTTGGAGGTAGGGGGTCTGGTGGGTCTAGGAGATGATTTTTTTTATAATTGGGATAGAGTGTGGTGTGAGGGGCGGGTAGAGTGGGCAATTTTTTATTGATATTTTCTAATTTAAAAATTATGGGTGATAGAGAAGTGGGT
>JAABOM020060477.1:0-11841 GCA_011800125.2 Solanum clarkiae
GAAATAGCATAGTTACAGGTTGGTTCTCCCGAGCCTCATCGGCAACGGGTGCCAGTCCGCCCTATCGGGACTTGGGGTGTGACATGGACCCCAGCGATAACGCATGACAGAAGGATAAGATTCCATCATACTAGAAGACAAACGCGTATCCATCAGTTTTTCCTTCGGAGTAGAAGGTAGTGATAAAGTGGATACTCACAAGACATACTGTAGGCATACCCACTGGATACAACTGTAGGTATTTCGCAGTACTTGAACCAGAATTCCTTTTAGGAATAGTAAGACTATCTTATCAAGAAAATAATTCTATTTCTTTGAAACTCTATTTTCTTGTAAAGATTAGAAGTCCAATTCATAGAAGGCTTCCTGATAGGCCTGTGCAATACCCTTTGGATTACACATATGTCCATTGTCTGAAGAATCTTCTGATGATCCTGCTTCAACAAGGAGCTGCAAGAGTGTGGCCTCATCCTGCTTGTCAAAATCCTTAAGAGCTTGTTCGAGCTTCTTCTTAAGAGCTGCCTTGGATGAAGACGACAAAGAAGGCTGAGCGGCTGCTTTCCCTTTGCTCGGAGTTGGAGTCTTCGGTTTAGGAACCCATCCTTTCACCATGATCTCCTTTGCTAGATACCTGATGCAGTCGAATTCTGAAACTTTGAAGTCCCAGATGATAATATAAAAAATCCTTTTTTGGATAAAATATTTGCACATATTCATATGTGCAGGCAAGGTAGTGATTCCTGGGTTATCTGGAAATCTTCAAACTTCTGCAAAAACCTTTGGGGAAGATTTTCTGATCTGCCTCCGAAGGCTTTCCACCAATCATAAAACCACCTAGGAATAGTGGCCTTCACTAGATCTGAACTGTATTTAACAAACCAGGTATGAGTGGGTCTAAGGTACATAAAATTGTACCAAGCTAGCTTATAAGTAACCCAGTTATAAGTCTGGGGCTTATGACGCATACTCAGAGGTATGTGAGTAAGAAGATGATCAATAGTCCATCCAAAAGGAGAAAGAATCCTTTTGATAGTAAACTAAGAATAAAGTATAAACTCTGTACTCTTTTCAGAGTAGACTTGTTCGATCTCAATAGAATCAGTATCAACTAAAATGGCTTCAAAATAGAGCCGAGTATGGAGGGGATCATGACTATCAATGTAGCTGGAATTAACATAGCAGGGCTTGACTAAGTCTTGAACCCTACCAGTTTCATAATCTTTATCGAGCACTAAAATAGGAAAGGCTCGGGTTGGAACATATTCAAAAGACTCTTGGGTCTGGGAAGATTGTTCTTTAGGCTGGACCTTTGGGGCAACAGCTTGAGAAAAAGACTAAGAAATGGGCATTTCATAGCTCTTTTTGGTTTGGACCTTCGAGGAGGATCCAGATGAAGACTCAGGTTTTGGGCCTACAGGTGTTGGGCCTGGAAGTTGTGGAACTATTCCTAAGATAGCGAATTTATTCTGGCTCTGGGCTAGAGCGGGAAGAGGAGGAAAAGCTGGCCTCAATTGGGCTATGTTTGAAGGGAGGAAAGGTCTGACCATGAGGGTCTGCCTTTCGGATTTAACATTCTTGAATAAGGAATTAGGCCTGGACGGCTTCATGACCCTGTAGAAATTCACGGGTTAGGAAATCTGGAAGGGAGTTGTTTTCTCCTTTAATATAATTAATTTCAAAGTCAAAGCTAGACAGTAGATTCTTGCCATCTAGCAAAAATTTGTTTTGAAACAAGATTTTTATCTTTGAATAAAATTTCTTTTGCTGATTTACAATCAACACGAAGTAAAAATGGTTTATTAACCAAATCATCTTGAAATTTAGTGATACATAGCACTATAGATAAAATTTCTTTTTTAACAGTGCTGTAGTTCTTTTGGGTGGAGTTCCAGACTCTAGAAGTAAACCTCACGAGTTGTTCACTACTCTCAAGGTTTATACGCTGCTTAAGGATTCTTCCATATCATATTTCTGAAGCATCTTTTTCAACTATCATAAAGGCTTCAGGATTTGGGATAACTAGACAAGGAAGATCTTGAACTATCTTTTTAATGTTCTTGACTGCCTTAGTCTGCTCATCACCCCAGGGTGCTGGGGATTTTCTAAGGCGCCTATATAAAGGTTCACAGATTTGCCTAATATTAGGAATGAAATCTGCTAAATAGTTTAGGCTACCTAGAAACCTTTGGATGTTATCTCTAATTTCGTCTAGGAATTTGCTAGAGAATTCAATGGCTCTACAAATAGGCTTATGACTACCTTGATACAAGTCATGTCCTAGAAACCTAATTGAGGTCTGAAAGAGCTTAATCTTTTTAGCATTAATCACCAAACCATTTTGTTTAACTATATTGAAAAAACGTATTCAAATGTTTAAAATTAGAATCTATGTCCTCAGAAAAAATAAGCACATCATCAATATAAACTATTGACATATAAGAGTAAGGATTGAAAATGTTGTTCATGATGTTCTCAAATTCAGACGGAGCATTTTTCAATCCAAATGGCATGACATTCCATTCGTAATGTCCAAAGGATACATTGAATGCAGTCTTATATCTATCTTTTTTAGCAATTTGGATTTTCCAGAATCCAGACTTCATATCGAACTTGCTATAAAGATTTGCTTTATAAGTTCGCTTCAATAGATCCCTCTTGTTAGGGATTGGATAGCGAATCCATTTTAAAACAACATTCAAAGGCTTGTAATTAATTACCAGCCTCAGGGCACCTCTTTCTTTCTCAGCAAAGTTGTTGACATAAAAAGCAGAGCAAGTCCATGGAGAATTCAAAGGGCGGATTATACCATTTTCAAGCAAATGGTTAATCTCAGTCTTGCAGACTTCCACATTTCTTGGTTCATTTGAATAGGCCTAGCCTTGGGGAGGGGGGTAGTCCTTTCATCAAAACTTTCAATATAAGGAAGTTTTACTGAATTCTTTTTCGTTTTCAAAATAGCAGTTGGCAAATTAGAACAAACTTCAGTTTCAAATTTTTTCAAAAGGGAGGTGATCTTATCCACCATTCTTGGGGTTTTTAAAGTTTGTTTAATTTGTTCAATTTTAATCTCTGTTTTGAGGAAAGAAATATGAGATGAAAGTCGATTAATGCGAAAAACAGTTTTATTTTTTCAAAACAAGCTTTCTTCTAGAGAAAGAGATTTAACAAATGGAAAAAAGACCTTTTGACCAAAGACAGATGCATGTATACCATGTAAATCATCAGTATAAGGTTTCAACTGATTAATAAACGGCAAATCAAGAATAATATCTTATTGATATTTTTAGTAATAACAAAGTCATTCGTAAAGCAAATATTGTTGTTACAAATATGAGCTTTGGACAACTTATAATCTATTTTCATCCGCTCTCCAGTAGTGGAAAACAAGCGAGTAGTACCTTTCTCTAGGTACTTGAGAGGAACAAGGCCTTTCATAATACAATTGCGATCAGCCCTAGTGTCAAACAACGCAATCTTGTTTAACACAAAGTCTTTAGCAATTACCAATTTAATTGGTATATGCTAACTTAGAGATTTAATAGAAAATACTGAAGGACTAGGTTCCTCCAATGGAGCAGGACTAGATTGCTCGCCTGGGAAACTAGGGAATTCAACTTAAGTATTGGGAGAGACAACAGACTTTCCTTTGTCTGCTTGCGAAGACACGTCTTGAAGGACTTGAGAGGTAAGCATTTGGACTTCAACCTTGTCAAGTCGAGACTTCATCTCTTTAACCTCTTGCTTAAGAGTATTCATCTCTTTTCGCAAGTTAGAGATAGAGGGTTCAACAGGCCTATCAAATTTAGAGAAGATCTGCTTCATGCTAAAGGGTTCTACGACCTTAGACGAAGAGGGGTTGTCTGAACTAAGGATAATTTTCTTAAGTTCAACAAGGTATTTGGCTCTAGACTCTTCGTCCTTAATGTGGTCTATGATATCAAAAAGAATTCCTTTAGAATCCTCAGAGATAATGCTAATGGTGTTCGATGTGCAATCACAAAAGACAACTTCGCAATTACCTGTACACGAGTCTTCTGACTCTGACTGGCTTCTTTCAGATTCATAAGCGACGTTGATGTTCTCTTCGTCACTATATTCTTCTGAAGATGAATAGTCAGAATAAGAATCACTATCTTGGAGGATATCAAAGATTTTCTCCTTGGTATCTTCGTATAGACCTAGGAGGTTAATCTTCTTTTTCTTCTTAGAAGACTTATACTGACTAGCTCTATGGCCTTCTTTTCCACAGTTCCAGCAAACATCTTTCTTTTGGGAAGGTCTATGCTTCCGAAACTTTTTCCTTTTGGGATGATCAGTCCTATCCTTATTTTTGCTAGACTTTCTAGACTTATGGAAGGACTTCTTAGACTTCTTCTTTTCCTTCTTAGAAGGGGGAGGGTCTAGGTTTCCATACCCAAAATCTTTGCAGAAACTACCTAATTCTGCTCTAGTAGTCAACCTATCTTTCTTAAGTTGGCTCTTAAGCTTTAGGTTAGTACACAGTTCTAAGGCTGTGGAATTAATTATGCTGACTGTGTCACCATAGGTCATCTGGTCATAGGGGATCTTACCACCACACCTATCGCGGATTTTGTTTCTAACCTTATCGGCGAACAAAGGAGGTAGACCGCTAATAAACCTATCTTTCCAGAAATCACTATTGCAGTCGGACCTAGTCATAATTTTGACTAAGAACTAGTCTTTATACCACCAAAAGTCTTCTAATTTGGGATACCTAAGGTTGTTCAGGATTTATAAACTTCTATCCTGGAATAACTTGGGTTCACCTACCTATGTGGTAAAGAAGAGTGGACTAGCATCTTGCCGGACTTCGGAATCTTCGACTTCCATACCACTTTCAGTCTTCACCGTTGTGATGACAGTGGTAGTCGAGAGAATGCTAAATTTCTGATCCTCTGAGATATAATTATCCCACCAGAATTTTAGCATACCAGTAAAACCTGCCGCAGTCATCGAGGCAACTTCTCTATCAGAAGAACCTCTTAGCTTGTAGCTAGTTACACAAACACCCATTTCCTGGAGGACACGATACATTTGATGTTCGGCTAACCCGTCAATATTCCATTCGACGATGCCTCTACCATCATGCGCTGATTGAGAATGAAGATGGTCCCCTTCAAACTGAGTGTCAGGAAAGGAAGGACGCTTATAATAGTTTTTCTGGTTAGGATACCGGTCAACTAGTTTGTGGAGAGTGTTTTCAGAAAGAGTTTGAACACTCTCTTTAGAGGTGGAAGGATTGGATCCTTTCAAAGGAGAGGAACTAGTATCCTTAGACTTACAAGATTCAACAGCCTTTCCTTTATCAGAAACATGGAATTTGGAAAGACTTTGAGCGAGCTGCTCCACTAGCTTTCCAGAGACTGCTATTTCGTCTCCGATCTTTGGGAACAAATCTCGTTGAAACTTGGGGGGTTTGAACATAGGAATTAGGATCTACTGCAGTACTAGTGCTGGGCCTAAACCAACTCAAACTAGGAGTAGAGATTGCAGATTTGGGTTTTGAGTCCTCTATCTCCTGAGATATAGTGTGAAGAAGTTTATTGGTGTAATTGTTCTGCTCGAAAATCCTATCAATATCTGCATTCGAGGCGAGTGCCGAAGGATTGGCACTCTTAAGCTTGAAAGGAAATGCAGGAATAATCGTATTAGCGTGAGGGATTTTAATCCCTTCGAGAGGTAGGGTAACAGACTCAACAACTTTGTTGGATTGTGTATACCACTTGTTGACCAAGACCTGTAAGGACTTTTTTTGGTCGTCAAGTTTACCAGTGATCGCAAACCATCTGAAGAACTCAATATCGCATTTCAAGCGCTTCATGTCTGCGATCCACTGTTGTCCAAACAGAACTTGTTGGCTCTCAGAAGAAGTAGCAAGGTACTAGTCTACCCTAACTTTATTTTTGGGGTCGTACCAAAGCTTCTTAAGAGAGGCAAGATCAGGAGTATAATCCTCATCTGCATTGATGACGCCCAAACCAGGGCCTGCATATTGCCTCGGAGGCTCCATATCAGATGTTGTGGGACTAGATGGTTTTTTAATTTGAGACTTATAAAATACTTTTGGGATTTCTCCCGAGAAATCAACAGCTTCTACAGGACCCTTATCGCTTGATCTAAAGGATTGGGACCTATATGACATATCCTCCAGGGGTTTGAAAGAAGTGGACCCTACGGAGAAACTTCGAGGAGTTCGGGAATCCAGAAACTTTAGATCAACCGAACCATCTGAATTTTGGATGATACGTTCGATCTGGCGACTCTCAGAATGAGACGGAACAGGTTGGGTAATACCTTCAAAGTGCCAATCTGTATTGGCTAGAAGGTCATTCCACTTGAGGAGGCGAGGAACAAAGACCGTACTATGCTCCTGGTTGGCTTCCATCAGCATAGTTACACCTGTGGTACTCTCTATCCTAGCCTTAGGGGCTAAGGTAGTCCTCATCAACCTGTAATAGACACGATATATAACAGATATATAAGCACTTTGTAGGTGAACCCAAGTTATTCCAGGATAGAAGTTTAGAAATCCTGAACAACCTTAGGTGTTCTAAATTAGGAGACTTTTGGTGGTATAAAGACCAGTTCTTAGTCAAAATTATGACAAGACCCGACTGCAATAGTGATTTCTGGAAAGATAGGTTTATTAGCGGTCTACCTCCTTTGTTCGCCGATAAGGTTAGAACCAAAATCCGCGATAGGTGTGGTGGTAAGATCCCCTATGACCAGATGAGCTATGGTGACATAGTCAGCATAATTAATTCCACAGCCTTAGAATTGTGTACTAACCTAAAGCTTAAGAGCCAACTTAAGAAAGACAGGATTGACTACTAGAGCAGAATTAGGTAGTTTCTGCAAAGATTTTGGGTATGGAGACCTAGACTCTCCCCTTCTAAGAAGGAAAAGAAGAAGTCAAAGAAGTCCTTCTATAAGTCTAGAAAGTCTAGCAAAAATAAGGATATGACTGATCATCCCAAAAGGAAAAAGTTTAGGAAGCATAGACCTTCCCAAAAGAAAGATGTTTGCTAGAACTGTGGCAAAGAAGGCCATAGAGCTAGTCAGTGTAAGTCTTCTAAGAAGAAAAAGAAGATTAACCTCCTAGGTCTAGATGAAGATACTAAGGAGAAAATCTTTGGTATCCTCCAAGATAGTGATTCTTATTCTGACTATTCATCTTCAGAAGAATATAGTGACGAAGAGAACATCAACGTCGCTTATGAATCTGAAAGAAGCCAGTCAGAGTCAGAAGACTCGTGTACAGATAATTGCGAAGGTGTCTTTTGTGATTGCACATCGAACACCATTAGTGTTATCTCTGAGGATTCCAAAGGAATTCTTTTTGATATCATAGACCACATTAAGGACGAAGAGTCTAGAGCCAAATAACTTGTTGAACTTAAGAAAATTATCCTTAGTTCAGACAAGCCCTCTTCGTCTAAGGTCATAGAACCCTTTAGCATGAAGCAGATCTTCTCTAAATTTGATAAGTCTGCTGAACCCTGTATCTCTGACCTGCGAAAAGAGATGAATACTCTTAAGCAAGAGGTTAAAGAGATGAAGTCTCGACATGACAAGGTTGAAGTCGAAATGCTTACCTCTCAAGTCCTTCCAGACGTGTCTTCGCAAGCAGACAAAGGAAATTTTGTTGTCTCTCCCAATACTGGAAGTTGAATTCCCTAGTTTCCTAGGCGAGCATACTAGTCCTGCTCCATTGGAAGAACCTAGTCCTTCAGTATTTTCTATTAAATCTCTAAGTCAGCATATACCAATTAAACTGGTAATTGTTAAAGACTTTGTGTTAAACAAGATTGCCTTGTTTGACCCTGGGGCTGATCGCAATCGTATTGTGAAAGACCTTGTTCCTCTCAAGTACATAGAGAAAGGTACTACTTGCTTGTTTTACGCTACTGGAGAGTGGATGAAAATAGATTATAAGTTGTCTAAAGCTCATATTTATAACAACAATATTTGCTTTACGAATGACTTTGTTATTACTGAAAATATCAATGAAGATATCATTCTTGGTTTGCCATTTATTAATCAGTTGAAAACTTATACTCATGATTTACATGGCATACATGCATCTGTCCTTGGTCAAAATGTCTTTTTCCCATTTGTTAAATCTCTTTCTCCCGAAGAAAGCTTGTTTTTAAAAAATAAAATTGTTCCCATTAATCAACTTTCATCTCATATTTCTTTCCTCAAAACAGAGATTAAAATTGAACAAATTAAACAAACTTTAAAAACCCCAGGAATGGTGGATAAGATCGCCTCCCTTTTGATAAAGTTGAAACTGAAGTTTGTTCTAATTTGCCAACTGCTTTTTGGAAAACAAAAAAGCATTCAGTAGAACTTCCTTACATTGAAGGTTTTGATGAAAGGATTATCCTTACCAAGGCTAGGCCTATTCAAACGAAACAAGAAATGTTGGAAGTCTGCAAGACTAAGATTAACCATTTGCTTGAAAATGGTATAATCCGCCCCTCGGATTCTCCATGGAGTTGCTCTGATTTTTATGTCAACAACTCCGCTGAGAAGGAAAGAGGTGCCCCGAGGCTGGTAATTAATTACAAGCCTCTGAATGCTGTTTTAATGGATTCTCCATCCTATCACTAACAAGAGGGATTTGCTGAAGGGAACTTATAAAGCAAACATGAAGTCTGGATTCTGGCAAATCCAAATTGCTGAAAAAGATAGATATAAGACTGCATTCAATGTACCCATTGGACATTATGAATGGAATGTCATGCCATTTGGATTGAAAAATGCTCTGTCTGAATTTCAGAACATCATGAACAACATTTTCAATCCTTACTCTTATATGTCAATAGTTTATATTGATGATGTGCTTATTTTTTCCAAGGACATAAATTCTCATTTTAAACATTTGAATACGTTTTTCAATATAGTTAAACAAAATGGTTTAGTGATTAGTGCTAAAAAGATTAAGCTCTTCCAGACCTCTATTAGGTTTCTAGGTCAAGACTTGTATCAAGGTAGTCATAAGCGTATTTGTAGAGCCATTGAATTCTCTAGCAAATTCCCAGATGAAATTAGAGATAAAACGCAGCTCCAAAGGTTTCTAGGTAGCCTAAACTATGTAGCAGATTTCATTCCTAATATTAGGCAAATATTAGGCAAATCTATAGGCGTCTTAGAAAATCCCCAGCACCCTAGAGTGATGAGCAGACTAAGGCAGTCAAGAACAATAAAAAGATAGTTTAAGATCTTCCTTGTCTAGATATCCCCAATCTTGAAGCCTTTATGATAGTTTAAATAGATGCTTCAGAAATAGGATATGGAGGAATCCTTAAGCAGCGTATAAACCCTGAGAGTAGTGAACAACTCGTGAGGTTTACTTCTGGAGTCTGGAACTCCACCCAAAAGAACTACAACACTGTTAAAAAAAAAGTTTTATCTATAGTGCTATGTATCACTAAATTTCAAGATGATTTGGTTAATAAACCACTTTTACTTCGTGTTGATTGTAAATCAGCAAAAGAAATTTTATTCAAAGATGTTAAAAATCTTGTTTCAAAACAAATTTTCGCTAGATGGCAAGCTCTACTGTCTAGCTTTGACTTTGAAATTGATTATATTAAAGGAGAAAACAACTCCCTTCCAGATTTCCTAACCCGTGAATTTCTACAGAGTCATGAAGTCGTCCAGGTCTAATTCCCCATTCAAGAATGTTAAATCCGAAAGGCAGATCCTCACGTCAAACCTTTCCTCCCTTCAAACATAGCCCAATTGAGGCCAGCTTTTCCTCCTCTTCACGTTTCGACCCAGAGCCAGAATAAATTTGCTGTCTTAGGAACGGTTCCACAACTTCCAGGCCCGACACTTGTAGGCCCAAAACCTGAGTCTTCATCTGGATCCTCCACGAAGGTCCAAACCAAAAAGAGCTATGAAATGCCCATTCCTGAGTCTTTTTCTCAAGCTGTTACCCCACAGGTCCAGCCCAAAGAACAATCTTCCCAGACCCAAGAGTCTTTTGAATATGTTCCAACCCGAGCCTTTCCCACTTTAGCGCTCGATAAGGATTATGAAACTGGTAGGGTTAAAGACTTAGTCAAGCCCTGGTATATTAATTCCAGCTACGTTGATAGTCCTGATCCCCTCTATGCTCGGCTCTATTTTAAAGCCATTTTAGTTGATAATGATTCTATTGAGATCGAACATGTCTACTCTGAAAAGAGTACAAAGTTTATACTTTATTCTCAGTTTACTATAAAAAGGATTCTTTCTCCTTTTGAATGGACTATTGATCATCTTCTTTCTCCCATACCTCTGAGTATGCGTCATAAGCCCCAGACTTATAACTGGGTTACTTATAAGTTAGCTTGGCACAATTTTATGTACCTTAGACCCACCCATACTGGTTTGTTTAATACAGTTCAGACCTAGCGAAGGCCACTATTCCTAGGTGGTTTTATGATTGGTGGAAAGCCTTCGGAGGCCGATCAAAAAATCTTCCCCAAAGGTTTTTGCAGAAGTTTGAAGATTTCCAGACAACCCAGGAAATCACTACCTTGCCTGCACATGTGAAAATGTTCAAATATTTTATCCAAAAAAGGATTTCTAATATTATCAGCTGGGACTTCCAAGTTTCAGAATTCGACCGCATCAGGTATCTAGCAAAGGAGATCATGGTGAAAGGATGGGTTCCTAAACTGAAGACTCCAACTCCGAGCAAAGGGAAAGCAGCTGTTCAGCCCTCTTCGTCGTCTTCATCCAAGGCAGCTCTTAAGAAGAAGCTCGAACAAGCTCTTAAGGATTTTGACAAGCAGGATGAGGCCACACTCTTGCAGCTCCTTGCTGAAGCAGAATCGTCAGAATATTCTTCAGACAATGGACATATGTGTAATCCAAAGGGTATTGCACTGGCCTATCAAGAAGCCTTCTATGAATAGGACTTCTAATCTTTACAAGAAAATAGAATTTCAAAGAAACGAAATTATTTTCTTTATAAGATAGTCTTACTATTCCTAAAAGGAATTCTGGTTCAGATACTGCCAAATACCTACAGTCGTATCCGGTGGGTATGCCTATCGTATGTCTTGTGAGTATCCACTTTATTACTACCTTCTACTCCGAAGGAAAAACTGATGGATACGCGTTTGTCTTCTAGTACGAAGGAATCTTATCCTTCTGTCATGTGTTATCGCTGGGGTCCACCCATTTTGTATTGTCGGTAAACTTTAGTCACCCTTAGGGTCCACTACTTTATTAAAATTTAGCCGCTCATATGGTCCAAAACTTTATTAAAAATAAAAAGTTAGTGGTCTGTCATGTCTCCACCCACTAGTGTCGGCAACATCCAGGCCATCCACTTGTAAGGATCTTAGATCCTACTTTATCCCTCTTAGATTTATAAATAGAAACTGAGAGTCTCTGATAAAGGCATAGAAAAATTTAGCAAAACTCTAGCCAATTTCTCTTGAGCCTTCTGTTCTCTGTTGACATCCGAGTCCACTCTTGTAATCCTATCTTTTAATCTCATTTATCTGAAATAAAGGTATATATTTTGGAAATTCAATAGTTTGAATGATCAGTTAAAAGTAAACACACATCACTGCATTTGACGCAAATTTTAACGTTTTCCTTACAACACACAAAATGAAAAAGCTCTTAGATAGAGCTAAGTAAATGATCCCTTGAGCTATATATCTACTTGGGGTAGCTAAATCGACAAAAATAATATTAAAATCCTATTGAAAATAGTGAAAACTACCTACTATTTCCTGAGTCCCAATTTATGTAACACCTTTCGAATTTCAACATTCAAATCAATCTATTTTTGACCGTCTAATTCTTATA
>JAABOM020060478.1:0-11839 GCA_011800125.2 Solanum clarkiae
TTTTGGAACCTTCACTGTAGCAGCCGAGAGGCTGCTACTGCTGGCAGGTTTTCGGCTTCAGTTATGGGGCTTAATTCGTGGCTCTTCGGTTCAATATTCGTTCAATAATCGTTATACACATATAGTACACTTCTATAGGAACAATTCCAAGTCAAGAACACCTCAAATTTCAATTTCCAAATCAACCCACACCCATCCAAACAAACCCCAAACTTCAAACTTTAGTTCCTAACCTTAATGGCATACTTGAATTGCTTAAAGGAACAAATTTAACAAGAAAACTTACCTTGAATTGATGCTCCTTGCCCTCCTCTTGACCTTCACTCTCAACCCCTTGCCTTAGCTCAACCCTTGCAAGACCAAAATGGTCTTGAATGTTATGTTGAGAGGGGTATTTATAGAGTTGCAATTCTTAAAATTGCAACTAAGGGCTTCTAGTTGATTAGTCATATAATTGGGTCCCAAACTTTTATAATTAATCCGATTAGGGGCTTTCGAAATCAATTTATAAATTGCACCTCACCAATACACCCCACTCCGATACTTATGCATCATAATTGACTCAAATGAATTTTTCAAAAATTTTACGAAAATTTTTCAACTCCTCGATTTACCATAATTATTTATTTACGGGGTTTAACAGGTAGTCTTTTTTTCTGTATTCAACCAAGAAAAAAAAACTCCTCCACCTGGATTCGAATCCTTATACTATATATTAAATAGTAAAAGTAATTATAATAAATGTAGCTAGAGAAATATCATAATCCATAAAATATAGTCATTTCTATAAGTTTCTCCTCTTTTATCTTGCTAGAATAGGATAGGTTGAATTTGGGACTGTTATGCCCAAAATTCAAAATTTATTTCCTATTATGATTTGTTGTGTTTACTTTAATTATTTGACGTTAATTCTAACTCTAACATTTATTTATTAGTTTCACATAATTAAATTCCCTAAATGATAAACTATTTTTATGTTAATTCATCGTTCATAATTGCATGCCTTATTTATTTAATTATTTTCGAGAATTTCAACTTCTCTAGAAAATGGTCAAGTTATCAATTTCCGTCTCAAGGTTTCTTTTAAGTTTCAAGTCACTTTCAAGTCAAGTCTTAATAAATGTTGTTGCTTCTTTTTTTTTAATCATTAGGCTATTTATTTTATTTTCAAAAAAATTAAAAAGATTCTTTTTCAAGTCTTTGTTTTTAGTTAGTCTTTCCACAAATTTCACCTTTTTAAAAGTATTCTAAGTATTTTTCTTAAAAAATTCAAAATTAACCAATAGTAGAATTTAGATAACTTAGAGATTTAAATTGTCTTTTATTTTTTATGTTAATTTTCAAAGTTAGGATTCTAATTAATCACTTTCAAAAATTATTAAATTACTAAATAGGCTTTTCCTTGAATTATCTTATATTTTTAGTTTTTAAATTAGTTTTCGAATAGTTAGTCAAATCAGGTTAATTGTCGGTCAACACACATTAGCAGTCATTTTTGAGTGTTAATTAACTTCTCAAAATGAAATAGAATTCTTACCCTTCTTTCTGAAAATTTTAAGATTTTTCTGTTAAGTCTTAAAATTAAATTTTCTTAATTTCCTGAAAAAATTAAGTGGCGACTCTCTTATTTTTTGAAAAATTAATTTTTCTTAAATTGATTAAGTTTTAAATTGATTTTTCCTAAAATAGCCTTTTCCCGTTTAACAATAATTAATAGAATAATGACACAATATGTATGAATGATGCAAGTTTTAAACCATGAATGGAATCATCATCCAAATATTTCATAATCTAACATAAATATGTAGGAATAAGACTTTAACCGACAATAAAACTATATGGACTATTACATAGAACCCTAATGCTCCCTCTACACAGAGCAAAAGAGGAGTCTACTTTGCCAAGGTAGACTCGACCCCACCCTTAATGCTTATCCCTAGCATGATGACTATCACATGAACATAAGAGATCCCACCATTTAGGCTTAGCCCCAACACAATGAGTATCACATGAACATAAAGCTAAATGAATCAAATTGCTAGTCTTATAGGCACATAATCATTGACCTATGCTGACATATAGTTATGAGACTTGAGGATTTATGTAAGGACCCTTAGGGATAGTTCCCTTCACACAAAGCTCAGTGCTAAATCATATCCTACAAAATACATAAATCATCCATATACATCTTTCAACATAATTCATTCTTCATTAAAATCATGCTTTCATAACTTATAAAATAGTCATCATAGCTTCATAAAACATCTCATATCATAGAAATAGTTCAGCTACATAACTTTTCATAAAGTATGGGTAAACTCCACATCTTATCATCATCATCATCATTGCATAAACATTAGGGTCTTAATCACCCTCGTCATTATCATATCATCATAACATCACCGTCGTGATCATCATTTAAAACATACTTTTCCATACTTAAAATCCTATTCATAAAAGTCATAACTTCATCATAGGAAACTAGGGCCATGTTTGGATTCATGAACAATTTAGTCAAAATCATGCAATTTAATGAAATTCATAGAGAAATTATGCAATTAAAATCAGTTTAAATCATTAGTAGAGGAACCCACATCATATTCAACAAGCCTTGATCATCATGTACTTGTAATCATATGCTTTCACTTTGGAAATCATACAAATGATGTAATTCTGCCTAATTCATGCAGAAATAAGTATAATCATCATGTAGGAATCATAATCCATGTTTGGATCATATCATAAAAGCCCACAATGATTCATCATGAAATTTTGACAAAAAGGAGATTTTAGATTGGACTTCATGGATGAATCTAGTCTATGAATCAAGCCCTACATACCTCAAGTTAGAATCTCTAGACTTGAAGATGAAAATTTGAAAATCCTTAAGTCAAACTTCGAACCATAGCTTCAATGGAGTCCTTATCTATAGAGAAAAATATTTGAGAGACTTTGAAAGAATTGTGAGAGTGAATGAGATAGAATGAATTAGGAATAAGATATATACAATTTAGGTCGGTTAAGTTAGTTAAGACAGCCAAAATGACGTAGTTTAGGAGTTAAACGAATTGAAAATGTCAAAAAAATCCTTCATTAAAGTTTGTCAGAGCCATGCATAAGACCCTGTCCAAAGACTGTGGTTCCACCTACGACTCGTTCTTTGACTTCATAGAACTCATGTCACAAAAGTTGTGCTACTGAAATTTTCACTTTCTATAGCACAAACAAACAGTACGATCTGTGGTTCTTTACACGGACCATGAGTCCCTTCTGCATTCTCATTAGACTTAGAAAATTTTCAAGTTCTTCAAGACTCCTTTCACAACCCTTTGGATGGGCCATGGTTCCATCTATGGCAATCCTATCAATCGCGGAACCACTTCTACAAACCCAAGAAATTTTAATTTTTTTGGACTCAAATCTACGAGACATTCCCACGGCCCATGATCTTATCCACGAGTTGTGGATTGACTCGTATGACCAAGTCAGTCTTAAAAATCTCTCAACTTTTCATTTTTCGGCCATACAACATGCAAGGTATTATAATATTGGTCTATCTATGTTTTTGATTGTGTATTTGATTTCTTTTTTGATTCTGCCAAAAGAGAGAAAAATAGATAAACTCACACCTTATATAAGAGAGCTCTGAGCAAGGGGGAGCAGTCAACTCCTTCAAAAGGGAAGTCTCATAAAACATGTTTCATTACTTAGTTAAATATCATTATCAAAAAGGAGAGATTGTTAGCATTTGATGATTTTGATTAATGAATTTAAAATATTACTATAAGGAGTGCAAGGACAACCTTTTACTCAAAAAGAAAAAAGAAGACAATCAACAAAGGCTATAAGAAAGGCAAGATGACTAAGAGGTCTCGACATAAAAGGAAGAGAGGATATTAGCTAATGGCTCAGGATCTCAGCTCAAGAAGGAAAGAAGATAGTTTTAAATCGAGACTAAAAAGAAAATAACCGGGTTGAGTAAGGAGATGGAAAGAGATCGCCCCAAAATCAAGGTGAAAAGATTAGTCATGAAATAATCCCAAAAAGTGCCCGAAAATATGCCTCGGAATGCTCAGAATTTTAATTCCATATATTTCAAAATTCTTACGCGATATCGAAAATCTAACTTCATATTCTTGTTCGGGGGGTCAAAATTATGGGGACAAGGGTCTAACCCCAATTTAAGAGCAAACAGTTAGCAATTTCATTTATCGTAATTTTTCTTATCAGGAATCGATCTGCGACAGTACCGCGACATGCAGCTATCGCAGACATGTATTAATTTTGCATCCGCTGTAGGTCCGCGTCGTGGACCAGACGTGGACCTATGTATTTTGTTGCCAGTAATTTTTATCTCGATCCAAGGCTTTTGGGTCTTGGGCCTAAGTATTTCCAAATTTGTTTTTACCTATACATAGCCTTATTTCACCCTCATATCATCCTAAATATTCCTCAATACTCACCAAAACACTTATCCAAGTATTTACTCCCGAATTCAAGTCCCAAAACTCTCATCCGGATCTAAGGATTTCCACTCAAGCTTCAAGTCTCCATCTCCAATCTTCATCAAGTTCATCTCCAAAGCTATGGTATGTGGGTTTTAACTATCGGGTCCTTTCACCCATGGTTCCCAATCCAATTTTCTACTTAAATTGCATAATTTAAAGGCGATTTTACATGTGGATTTTGTATATTAAGAAATTTATAGCACAGTGATTTGAGTTCATGAAAGTATGGTTGTTTAGCATGTTTTGAGCTCTAAATCTTGGATCTATGTTGGGATTGATGAGGGGTTTTGACGTATATTGCTTGAGGGTATTGCAAGGTGTTGATTGATTGTTTTACAATGGATTTTCTTGCATGATTTCATCTCTATATTTCATGGTTTTATACTAGCATTACATACCCTTTAAGTGTTTGATAAAATGTCCGGGTATGGTTTCTTGAGGAATTGAAGATTCAAAACATGTCTTATGAGTTGAATGACTTTATGATTATGAAATGAATATTTATATGAGCTATGTTTATGAGAAGCATCTATGTTATTCTAAGATGACCACCTTGGTAGAGGGTGTGATGTCCATTAACCATTGTTGAGGGGTTGATACCTTGACCACGTAATTGGAGGTTGTGATGTCCATTAACTGGCAAGGGGTTGATACCTTGGCCACCTAAATGGAGGGTGGGATGTCCATTAACTGGAAAGGGGTTGATGCCTTGGCCACCTAAATGGAGGGTGGGATATCTATTAACCATTGTTGAAGGGTTAATATATTGTCCACCTTGATGAAGGGTGTGATGTTCATCTACCAATTAAGGGATATATACCTTGATTACCCTCCAAGGGGGTGCAAAATCTTGGATTGTAAGCACTAATTGCTCGGTCTATGATGATGGTCTCCTTCTACTTATGTATTATGATTTATATAATTATGATTTTACTTCAAGCATCATTCATACATGTCATATCGTTACTATGCTATCCATTTTTTATGTTTATGCATTTCGATTATGTTGCCTATCTCTTGTTGCATTGCATCCTACATACTTAGTACATTCAAACGTATTAACGCATACTCTATGCCTACATGATATTACTATGTAGGAACCAGAGCTCCATTTGGTCATCATCCCCCTCCACGTGGCTAGTGGCTTCCATTCAAGTTAGTTAGTGAGTCCTCATGTCCGAGGGCAATATATATGTTCTTATGCTATGTATTAAAGACTATCTTTCCTTTTTGGTATACTTCGACTATGAGGGTGAGCCCGGTTGCTTGTCTTGGCCCCCGCTAAGTTCTATGTTAGAGGTGTTGTTGGACAAATATGTATTATGCTTGAGCTCTGACTCACTTATGTTATTCAAGCTATTTAAATATGAGTCTCTCTCCCATAGTCCCAATTTCCCCTTGTTTATGTTTCCTATGATGATCTTGCTTCTATGACCAAGGATGTGTGATGATATGCTATGAGGCTTGTTTGGGGGTTCCTTTGGGTTCCCCATTTGCCGGTCACGTCTAGGCCCTAGGCTTGGGTCGTGATAAGTCAACATTCTATACAAGGCAAAGCATCAAATTAACACTGGAAAGAGATTGAACATGGACATGTAATCCTTAATCAAGGAACCTTACAAATCCTTGATTGAAAGAAACTCTCTTAGGCCTTCCTAAAACAGCTTTAACAATTATTCCTCAAAGTCGTTATATATAAACATCTTTACCCTATTGCGGTACACACACTATAACGACCCCTCCTCGCAAGTTCATATACTCAAGTATTGTCTCTGTTTGAGCTGGTCGGTTTTCACCTTCATCCCTCTTCATGCTGCAGTACTACGAGGTATCGAAACCGGTACCTCAGGCTTCTTTACACCCTCAAAGAGGAGTCGCCTATCACCAATTAAGTTGTTTGTCACGTCCCAAGAGGGTACATAAGACATAGTCAGCACCCAGAGACTATTGCTAGTCCACAAGCTAACCACTTAGCCTCATCACAATCATTCAATTGATAAACTTTACTAATCAGCAGAAGATATAAAGAATGTAAATGGACGCATCTATCTAATCTTAAATAATAATATAAATGAAAGGCTAGTAGAAAGAACTAGCTCACAATCTTAACAATCAATATTTGACTCTAGTCTATGAAGCCTCTACCACTATCAGGTGGTGCCAGTGACAGACCCATGACTACCTCAATCAAAATGAAAAAAGGAAATCTAACTCTAAAGCAAGATGAAAATAACATCATGGATCCTCCGAAGTAGGAGAGGCTCACCAATCAGCTGAACATCCAAGATCCTCAATGATGCACCTGTCGATGATCTCTAACCCCTATATTTGCATCATAAAATGATACAGTTCTGAATGGCATTGGTAAATGGAATGTAGAGTATGTAAAATAGCTTAAAGAAACCAAAACAAGTAGAATAATATGAAATAATAATCAACTCAATATAGAAATTAATCAACATTTCAAATGTTTATCTAAAGTAAGAATAAAGGGTAGACAAGTGAACCATCAACCCATCAAACCTCATCAATCAAATCAGACTCATCTCCAAGACTCCACTCAATGTATTTCATCACATCTCATCTCATCTCAACTTAGAGTACTCAAGGCTGGAACTTCCTGGGAGTTTCTCTTATCAGACAATAATCTCTTATAAGCCAATAATTGTAAAAAAATCTCATTGATGTTGCCTCAGTCGTTCTGTACTTTTGTACTTTCCAGATATGGTACAAATCAAAATCATAATGAACAAGTCCAAATGGAGAAAACAATCTATAAGTCCTCTATTGATTTCAAGGACTTCTAATTAGAGGGAACCTCATCATATTGTGATGTGATGGTCCTAATCCTCACCTACACTTGGCTACATAGTTTGACAAGTGAAAGCTGGATTAACTCTTACTTTTTCGGTTCTCGATACCCCTCCCATGACTCAGTGCTTATAAAACAATCCATTCAATCAAACTATCTCAATCAAATCATCTCAATCAGCCTCGTGAAGGCACTATCTTTTAATCAGACTCACAGAGACTCTAATCATCTCAACAATTAATATCTCAATCAATAGCTCAAAGCTTAGAACAATCATTAGGAAAAAATCAAATAGACAAATCATTAGAGTTCATTTGGAAAGACTCATGGACCGTCAAATACTATCGATCTACCATAATTCTCACATTCACAATCACAATCTCTATCAACATTCTCAATCAAGGCTCTAGACTCAGTCCCTATCTTCTTTAATGTATGTTTTTAATAATTAACATATAGGGTTATATAATATCTCATGAAAAATATTCAATTCAAGAAAATAAGTTCATTATATTCATCAACATAAGAATATACATGTAATTAATATAATTTTCAAGAAAATCTTCAAGAAACCATTCAAGAATCATGTATGTAAACTCATTTGACTTTCAGCTCTTCTATAACCATCTATGGGGCACACGAGAGAAAAATCTCATGATTTTAGTTTATCCTTACATACCTGGGATGAACTTTTACTAATCAACCTGCAAGAATTTCCTTGAATTCTTCAATCTTACGTTCTTCTTTCTTCTCTCTCAAGTCCTAAATTTTTAATGACTTAGAATAGGGTTTTACACCCTATTTATGCATCAAAACTACCTAATTTGATCATATTTAAGTTTAGGATGGGTTGAAAATTGACTGAAATACCCCTCCAAATAAAAGAATATTTTCAACACCAAATTGCACAGTCGGCATCGAGGACTAGGCGCGGACATGTACATTTTTTTCCAAAAATTTTTCAATTCCTATCAAAAAAATAAGTGTGGGTCCGCGTCCCAGGCGCATCGCACCTTGGGCGTGCACCGACATTGGAATTCGTCTCGGATCGAAAAAGTATTTTTCGATTCGATAGCTCTAAAATTCGAACGAGACCATTTTTCGACTCAATTTTCCAAGTTGATCGCATATCTCATCTCAAATTCATAAACGGAGCCTGGGAAAATGCGTTATGCGCACATCTCTATTCTAGGGGTATTTCGATAATTTTACCGAGTGTTACAGACACTTTGCTTGAAAGTAGCCTTTGGTTTTATCTTTCTACTTATAAATATATATTGTGCTCCCTGAGTGAACAATTGTACGTAAAAGAGAAAAGAAAGAGAATACTCTAGATTAAGTCATACATGTAGAGGTGTGTCAAAGTGTAATCTGATCTGAGAATCAGATAAGTTTGAAAGAAGTTTAAAATCTTTAAACAACAACCCTCATCAAAGCTCTAACAAAAATCCTTGTAACCCAAGGGGACTGGACTAGGCACCACACTGATCTGTCTCATTTTCATTGTTATTGTTATATGTGAACGAACTTGCAAGTGAGTTGACTATCCTACATGAACAGTTGACTAGGGAAACATACTTTTAACAACCCCCTCCCCCGGTTATCAGTTTTATAACACACTAAATTCACATTCTCTTATGTTATTTGAGTCTAAAATCAAGATTTAAGTTGTTTGAAGTTGATTGGAAGATTCTACAATTTTTGAATTTGAAGAACTCAGGGTCTTGAAGATTGAGCTTCATAGTTATTGGGCATTGTTTGCCTAGTTATAAGGAGCAAGAATTTGAAATTTGGGTACTGTTTGCCTAGTTTTAAGGAGCAAGAATTTGAAACTTAAGCAAATCCTCAGAAAGTTTGGAGAATGCTGAAAATTTGGCATGTAAAACAAACTTTTGACATTTTACTTATTGGCTAGAAAAAACTAGATGCATAAACTTTGATTATACAAACTTCCGACATAAATATTTGATATTGGTTTCATAATACCCAACTTAAGATTTTGTGTATGTAGTATCCAATATTTTATAATAATATTATTCAATCGTGCCAAATGACGATGATGTTGAAGGTAAAGTCCCTATTCTTAACGCTATTAAAGTTCCATTCTTGAATTTGATGCATTGAGTCTAGTTTCCGAGTCTAAGACAGAGACAGATAGGTGATGGATAGTAAGAGTTCGAGAGTTCCTGAGTGAGGAATGAGATGAGTTTTGAGGTTACTCGTGCTTTTATCCTACCTTTACTCATCATTCGAGAACGAATGATCTCAAGAGGAGATGATGTAACACCCCGTGAAATTATAAAACGCTCCTAAAAAGTAATCATGCACACAATGCATTTTTCAAAGCTCCGATGAAAAATTCGAGACCAAATTTGCGATCAGCATAGAAAATCGAGTGTGAAAATAGTCTCGACCCGATTTAAGAGCAACCGGAGCAAAAAATAACTTTTGCTAATTAATTATGAAACAGTGTTTGTCTGCATCACTGGCGCAACGTGGAGGGGGCGGAGAGACAGATTTAATTTTTTTTATTTTCGATGGGAATTGAATTTTTTCAAAAATTCGCAAAAATACACTGGTCCGTGATGCGCCACCAGTGTACCATTTTTTTTATTTTTTCTGTTAATTCGGGAAGTTTTCTTTTGGTCATTGCCCACCCTATCCTAAGTCTTAAAACATACTATTAAGGTTGTATATTGCCGATTGACGATTTTTAGACCCAATTTTCTTAAGTTTCTACTCAAGAAAACCTTGAGAGGAGAGACAAAAAAGCTCAGAGGACTGAGGTTTGAGTCCAAGTTCTTGAAGTAGAGTTGGTACTTCATCGTCCCAGATATGTAAAGGCTACTTAGAGCATGAGATTGTTCTCCCATGTTCCCCCGTGATTAAGTTAGGATGAATAGCAGAATATAATGGGTCTTGTTATGATTTCTTGAAGTAATCTTGAAAACTATCTTTAATTATTACTTATGTTCTTGAATTGATGATCATCATACTCTTAACAACCTTTTTCATGTATTATTGTGTGGTTATGTATTTACTCTACATGAATTTCCTGTAAAAGATTTCAAGAATGAACATAGGGGTAATGTCTAGAGCTTTGGCTATGTCACTGTGTTGATTGATGTGATCTGGGTCTTGAGATGAGTATGTTGATGGCTGGAGTTAATGGAATTAGTGTTCTTAGAGTCTAAATGAGGTTGAACCTTAGCTTTGAGAGGAAGAACTTATTCCTTGAGTCTATAGATTGTCAGATGAGACGAGGTCCCTGCCTGGGAGGGGGGTTGGTTGCATAACCAGCTCGATGATGATAGATTTATGAGCATATCGAGTCTTGGGAGGAGCATTAGTACCGAAATGGGTAAGAGTAAGTCCCACTCATACTCATTAAATACATGGCCAACGTAGGAGAGGATTTGACCGTGAAAATGGATGTTTTCTTTGTCCCGCAGAGGACTTGACAGACTTCTTTGGGATCCCCGACAGACTCGTCCTTTACTCCGGCAAGGTACTGGGCAGATGTGATAACAACATATCTTCGTTGTATCATCACTGGCTCATAGGTGGTGATTGTTGATTATAGAAATTCCTAGATAGGTTTCATGCTGATAGTACTCTAAGATTGATTGATAGTTTGATGTCCTGATGGACAGTGATATAATAGAGTCATGTTCCTTACTTTAAGTGAGGTTGAGTGATTGATGAGCTAATGTCATCGTATATCGTATAGCCTTATTGTTCACTTTAGCCCGTTTTATATACAGTACATTTCACGTACTAATGCCCCTTTTTGGCGATGTATCATTTTATGATGCAGATTCTGTAGACAGAGGACTTCAACAGGCTAATCGTTGAGGTTCAGAGATTCATGATTGCTAGACTTGGTGAGTCCTCCCCTGCTTTTGGAGGAAATATCCATTCTCTATTTTCTATTTTGATGTCATTTATTTTGATTGCGGTAGCCATTGCTTGTCATGGTACCTTCATAGATACTAGCTATAGAAGTTTGATAGACATAGACAGTTAATAGTTAAAGTAGAAGTTGTTTCCTTGTTTCTTACTTATATTGAGATTGTTGATTTACTTTTAGCCCGTGTGATAGACCGAATGATAGATCTTTTGATAGCCTATAGCCCACTGATAGCCCTTTTAATTCTTAATATCTTCTGCAAATGAATGCATTGAATGAATACGATGAGACTAAGTGGTTCACTTGGGAGCTAGGAATAGTCTCCGAATGCAAGTTATGCCTAGGGTACCTCCCGGGGCGTGTACATTAGATTACATAATTCTCTCTTTATTTATTTTTATTTGTGCACTTTTTACTTGATTTACTTTTATTTATCTACTTTTAAGTTTACACAACCCTTAATTATAATTATTGGTATGAATATTTTATTGTAATATCTATATTAATTGATATTTAGTATTAAATCTTGGAAAATGACTTGCCTAATAAATAATTAATACCAAGAATAAAACATGAAAAAAAAAGTCTCCTTTGTTGATATGTTAAAAG
>JAABOM020060479.1:0-11839 GCA_011800125.2 Solanum clarkiae
CAGTCGCGCTATGTTTTTAAACATAGGGGTCAGGCTGCGTACATCCGACCCCCCTTTACCCCGCAATGGGCGGGAGCGTTTGAGGCATTGGGGTAATGTTGTTGTATAGATGTGCTATTCGTATCTCTTGTATGTATGCTACCTCTACAATGATATGCCCATGACAGCATGTAACTTCTTTGTTGTATCTGCCATGCTACTATCCTATGCATTTCCTTGTGTGATTCAATCAGCATTTATGTTAATTTTCCTAGTTCGAATCCTCAGAGAAGGCACTTAAGCTTAGTCCAAATTGATTATTCCCCTACATTCCTTGGATAATTGCTGAAATGATGAATACTGTATACCCTTATTCTCCTCTAGAGCAAGATTAGCCAGTGTGTCTGCTAACTGGTTAGCTTTTCCCTGTATGTATGCTTGAAAGTGATACTTTTATTGACTGCTATCTCCTGTATTTGCTCAATTTCTCCCTTAATATTCCAAGGAATCCTCCATTCCTTTAGGATAATTTTCTGTAGGACTAAAGAATTAGTTTCCTCTATTATTTTGGCCCTCCTAGTTGACCGACAATAGTTCAGTCCCTGTAGCACTGCCTTGGTCTCAGCCTCCATATTTGACATTTCCCAAGCACCTTTGCTTCTGCATATAGGATATCTCCTTAATAATTTCTAATGCAAAAGTCCAATGAACTAGGCCCAGGATTCCCTTTACAAGCACCATCAGTATTACATTTTATCCATCCCTCCTTTGGTAGTTCCCACTTCACTGGCAAGCAGTATAGTCTTGGTCTGTACTTCTGCAAGTGTCATCAGAATTCCAGCCCAATCCCTTGGACATGTTATCCATGGGAATTTATTTTTAATAAATAGATATACAATTTGCTGGCATTGAAATGTAAGCCTATGGAAGCTTACTTCAGAGCCATGTTTCCTAGCATTCCTCCTCTTCCATAGTTCCCACATTATGACCATAGGCATAACCTTGAAGATCAGTTGCAACTTAGGATTAGGCTGCTTCTCCCACCATTTAGCTATCATCTGTTGCAGCTGCAGGTCCTTCCATTGAAATTCCTGTACATGAAGCAAAAAACTTATAGCTTTTGGGCTATGGAAGATAGAAAATATGTGTCATGGTTTCCTGCTGATACTCTTCACAGCAGTAGCACCTTGATACTATTCTTTGTAGATTGTCATCAGTAGGCAGTCTTCTTTTCCACAACCTCCACAGGAAAAAGCTGACTTTGAAAGGGAAGCCTTTCACCCAAGCATAATCCATCCATTCCACCTTTTGCCTTCTTACTCTCAATAAATTATAGGCTGATTTACTAGTAAACCTGCCATCATTACTAGGCATCCATATAGGCACATCACTCAGTTGCTGTCCCATAGATGGGTTAAAAGACTGAGTAATATGATTAACCATATCTTCAGATATCAACTCCTGTAATCTCTATACATCCCATCTTCCTTCAGAAATAAACTCTTTTACCTCCCAATCCTGCTCACCTCCATTATCTTCAGTAATGTACTTAGCTCCTTGTTTTGTCCAGTTATTCATCCAAAAGCTGGAATTTTCAGCCTTTAGGTGCCATCCTATTTCATGCTCCACTTCCTCCCGAACAACAACCATTTTTTTCCAAACTCGGGAACCCCCTGAGCTCTAGCTATGCATGGGTGGTCCTTCTTACAGTACTTATTCCACATGTAGTGGCTCCAGATTGAGTTTGTGGAAGTTTTAACGATCCACCATAGCTTTGCAAATAAGGCTCTTGAAATATCATTCAAGGACCTTAACCTAATTCCACCTTCCTCCTTTGGCAAGCATAAGTCTTCCTATTTAACCCAGTGTTTGCCCTTAATTTCACCCAATTTACTCCAGAAAAAAGCTGAGAAAATCTTATTAATCTGGTAAATTACCTTTTCTGGTGGATTCAGGACAGATAGTAAATACAAAGGCATTGATTGTAGAACATGATTCACCAATACAAACTTACCTCTAAATTTCAAAACTTATTATGCCACCCACCAATCTTTCTTGCTATCTTTCTTAGTAATTCCTCAAAGTGGACAACCTTTCTTCTTCCATGTAGGACCGAACATCCAAGATATGTAAATGGGAAAATGCCTATTTTAATCCCTGTTAATCTTTTCAGCTTAATACCAACTCCTAATGGGGTATTCTCATGAATGTAGAAAGAACTTTTGTCCTTATTGATCATGATGGCTAGACACCTGTTCATATTGACAAAGCACAACCATCATTCTCCCAATTGAGTACTTATCCCCAAATCGACAGAGGATGGTATCATCAACATATGATAGATGATTAATTTTTGGGCTCCATTTGGGCAACCCAAAACCCACAAAATTTTCATCCTGATATAAATTATTCAGCCCTCTAGACATCACCTTTGCTGCAATAATAAATAGAATAAGGGACAGGGGATCTCCTTGTTTAACCCCTTTAAAGGATTGAAAGAAACCATAGGATTGTCCATTGATCAACACCGAGTACCAGTTATTACTTACAAGTCTCCAAATCATATCAATGAAAGTGTCTGAAAAGCTAAATTTCCTCAGCACCTTTGTCAAAAAAATCCATGAAACCCTGTCATATTGTCATGCCCAAAGTCCTATTAAGATGGACTGGCACCCAATGTTGATAAGGCTCGGGAGAATCAACTTGTACCCATGCACTTTCTATACATATTATAAGGGGTTTCCACATTCAACACGCTTTCAAGAAAGTAGACAGTAATAACAAGCCAAAAGAAAATACATATGATTAGGCTGTTGGAGCCACAATATCTAAAGTATGAGACATGACCACACTTTACTTTACATTGTCTACAAAGCCTTTAGATAACGAAAAGTATTTGATAAGGGTCGGGATAGGCCCCGCCTCATAACTAACTATACAATAAAAAAATATAAGCTTTAGACACATAAAGCTTCGATGCAACCTGGAGCTTAGTAACAACAGCTGGATATCCTGTACTCCTACTGGGAAATGTACTAGCTCCTGTACTTGCAACATGAAATGCATGTCCCCCGTAAGCGACGTCAGTACAAGATAATGTATTGAATATGTAAGGCAAGAAATACTATTCATGAAATAAGAACTCAAATGAAATCATGCATTGGTGTAAGGATAAGAGACCACCTTTAGTCATATCGTGAAATCATGTACTTTATGACCTTTTTATTACTTTACCTTTCTATACTGTATAATCTGTGCACAACATGTAATACAAATGATCAATTGATCAGTTTCAAATCTATATCGGGTTCAACCCATTCTAGGCTTTCCTTTCACCCCTGGGATACCCCCCGTAATATGTGATCGACCCATGCTAGATGATTCTTCCACCCTTGGGATACCACCCATCAATAAGCAACTTACCTTATCTCTTATTTACTTTGAGATGATTCTATTGGTGGTCATAATATTTGAGCTATAGGACCATAGATACAACATGTGACATAAATAATCGTACCAGACAATACCACAATGAAAAGAGTAAGTTACACAAATAATGAAATGCGTAGGAGATGAAACAACTCATGAACTTTACATAGCAAAAAGAACTCATATATCTTGGTATCTCAGTATGTATGCAGATTTGCAAATGACTATGTATGGAAGCACATGAACAAGTTAAATAGTGGAGACACGGTTATTAGTTGTGTTGGAGTTGGTAAGTGCCTTTATGTGCCAAGGAGGAATGTAGATTTCATTCCAAGTAATACGAAATTGAGTAGTCTTACATATCTCGTTGTATGACCTCGTTATCAACCCGAAGTAACCTCCTATTCCCCCAAATATTTATCTACAAGAGAGTGGGTGATAAAACTAGTATTAACAACTAATTAACACGTCTTGGCAGTCCAATCTCATAAAAAAATAACACACGGGCAGCAAGCGAGTAATTATTAACCCAAGAATATTCTTTCAACCTTTCTACCTCTAATCGTATTTTCTAATGCACATTCTCATATACATATCATGTCCAGCTTATTTTAGTGCCTAAAAGTCTCACAACAGCCCACAAAGTACAACACATAACAATTATACACAACATACAAGTAAACAACATAACATTACGTCCCTTCGCTACATTTCGGCATCAACAATCCCAAATCTGTACCAACTTTAACCAAACTGTTCCCACCATAATTACACATAAAAATAGTCCTAATAATCCAAAAACAATTCTCAAAATAGATGGAGGACATGAGACCATAGTCCTCAATCAATCAGCCCATAATTTCTACTAACAACATATTTAGGATAACACACTAAAAATCGATTGTTTAGGTAGAACAAAATAGTGCAGCGACATTGATACATCATTGCAGAACTAAACCTTGTTAAAAACATAAATCTTACTTCATAATCTAATCAACCGAGAAGAGAAAAGTTTCCAAATAAACAAGAAAAGTGTACAACAATCTTTTGAACACATGCTGTCCAAATATTTCAACACAAGTATAACTAGCCTAGTCTCTTGTTTTTCATAAAGAAACCATACTAAATACACAAGTATCTTTGCTTACTTTTATCTTCAAGGTTTGAGGGCCTCTTTAAGAACCATAAAAGCTTCTTGTGGCTGCTTTACCAAGTCAAGAAAGAGTAAAGAGAAAACATTGAGAAAATCTGTTTTTTTCCAATGTTGAGAATGAGTTGAAGGAACTGCTTGTAAGCCCTTTTAAAGCAACACTTTGACGGACTTCCCTTTGGATTTTAATCCTTATTTTATCAATTTAGTAATATAACTACTTTTCCCTTTCACTTGGGCCTTATTCGGTTCAAATTTGATGGGCCTTGGTTGCTCACATATCTCTTTTTCCTTCACTTTGTTTGGGCCCAAATCACCAAGTGAATTGTGAATCTACTTGGGCCTTTTTTATTATCAATCTTGAGCTACAAATGTTGTTCATTTACGATGCTAAAACACGACCTAAAATTATACTCTTAACACATACTTTATTCATTATCGGGCTTGGACAAATTTGGTGTCGGACCTCGTCGTCTACCTAGCCTATTTAAGCTAAGCACATAGGTGACTCACCTGCTCGCTTCCTAAGTCCTAAAAACACCTCATTTCTTTCACTTTCTTTAAGGTCGCGGTCTCCTGAATTTGACTTAAAACTTATATACGCTCACTCCTCTTAATCGTTAAGCATACACATAGCCCTCTAATATGAAGTTGAAGCACTTTTAAAAAATGGGTGTTGATTTGACCAAGCTATATCATGTTCCATTTGCATAGGAATAGTACATGTAAGACGTGGGGTGTTACATCCTCCTCCCCTCAGGAATATTCGTCCTTGGATGTTAGCATAATTGGATAGCTTAACCAAGTTCAAACCTTTACTTAAACAAACTTTTGACAACCCAACAAGTACTCAAACACAACGTACCTATTAATGCCCCAACTCTGCATGTTGGACTTCCTCTTTAGCTTCAAATAGGTACTTAGATCTCATTGCTTCCTCAGCCTCCCATGTTATCTCTTCTGCTTGTTGGTTCCTCCAAAGTATCTTTACTGAAGCTATTTGTTTATTCCTTAGCTTCTTAACTGGGCGATCTCTAATAGCAATCGGTACCTCTTCATAGGTGAGATCTTTTGTAACCTGCACATCTTCGATAGTAGTGATATGGGATGGGTCACCTATGCATTTTCGAAGCATTGAGACATGGAAAACTGGATGAACCATTGAAAGCTCTTAGGGTAGCTCTAGTTCATATGCAACCTGCTCGAACCTCTTAATAATTTTATATGGCCCTGTGTAACATGGGCTCAGTTTTCCCTTCTTACCAAATCTCACAACTCCTTTCATTGGGGACACGTTGAAGAATACCCAATTCCCTAGTGAGAATTCCAGTCCTCTCCTTCTAGCGTCCGCATATGATTTGTGATGACTTTGGGCTGTTTCTAGCCGCTATTGTATTACTCTAATTTTTTCCATGGCTTGTTGTACTAAATCTGGCCCAAGAAAGGTGGTTTCACCCACTTCAAATCATTCAATTGGTGACCTACATTTCCTTCCATACAAAGCTAAATAAGGTGCCATTTTGATGCTTAAATAGTAGCTATTATTATAGGCAAATTCGATAAGTGGCAAATGGTCCACCCAACTACCCTTGAAGTCTAATGCAAAAGCCCGGAACATATCTTCAAGTGTTTGAATGGTGCGTTCTACCTGAGCGTCTGTTTGAGGGTGGAAACGTGTACTCAAATTTACTTGTGTCCCTAAACTCCTTTGGAAGGACTTCCAAAACTTTGCAGTGAATTGAGCTCCCCGATCAGATATAATGAAGATTGGGACCCCATGTAGCCTGACTATCTCTTTGAGGTATAATTTTGCATACTCTTCAGCTGTATAATCACTCTTAACCAGCAAGAAGTGTACTGACTTTGTGAGTCTATCAACTATTACCCATATAGAGTCAAACTTCTGAAATGAGCGAGGCAACCCAGTAAAAAAAATCCATATTGATCATATCCCACTTCCATGTTGGAAGCTCAATACACTGCATATAACCTTCCGACATTTGGTGTTCTACTTTGACTTGTTGGCAATTTGGACATTGTGCAATAAATTCTGCAAGGTCCTTTTTCATGCCTCTCCACCAAAGCATTTCCTTCAGATCATGATACATTTTAGTTGATCCTGGATGGATGAAATATCTTGAATGATGGGCTTCTTCCATTATCCTCCTTAGTCGATTAATATCGGGCACACAGAATCTGTTTTAGCAATAAAGTACTCCATTTTGTGTAAGTTCAAATCCCTTCATCGTACCGTGACTCACCTTTTCCTTAAGCCGTTGTAGAACAGGATCCTCGAACTGCTTTTCTTTCACCTCTATCACTAATGAAGACTCCGCAGCATTATGCGCAACAACCCTTTCCTTTGGAGTTTCAAGAAGGCAAACTTCCAAACTGGCGAGTTGACGTAGATCTTTAGCCACGCCTCGACTTACCACAGTCTAATCACCCATATTTATGATTGCTTTGCGACTCAAAGCATGGGCTACCATACTTGCCTTCCCTGGATGGTATAGTATATCGACATCGTAATCCTTAATTAGATCCAGCCATCTCCGTTGCCTTAAATTTAGGTCTTTCTGCTTAAAATGTACTGCAAACTCTTATGATCAATATATATATATATATATATATATGTATCAACGTTAACCCCATACAAATAGTGGCACTATATTTTCAAAGCAAACACAACTGCTGCTAGCTCAAGGTCATGTGTTGGGTAATTTCTCTCATGCGGTCGTAATTGCCTCGAAGCATAAGAAATTACCCTAACATGTTGTGTCAATACACACCCTAGGCCAACCCCTGAAGCATCACAATACACTGCATACCCTTCTATGCCTTCTGGAATCACTATCACAGGTGCAGAAGTTAGCTTGTTTTTCAACTCTTGGAATCTTCTTTCATATGCATCATTCCATTGGAGCTTAGTTGCCTTATGTGTCAACTTTGTTAGAGATGCAGAAATAGAAGAAAAACCTTCAAGAAACCTTCTGCAATAACCTACCAACCCTAGGAAGCTCCGAACTTCCGTGTGTGTTGTTGGCCTTGGCCAATCTTTCACGACCTCTATCTTTTGTGAATCAACTCTTATTCCTTCATCGGATACAATATGACCCAAGAATGTCACTGATTTTAACCAAAATTCACATTTGGAAAACTTACATACAATTATCGATTACGAAGAATCTATAATACTTGTCGTACGTGATTTGTATGGTCCTCTTCTGATCTTGAATATACCATAATATTATCTATAAATACTATCACGAACACATCCAAAAAAATGGCTTGAATACCCTGTTCATTAAATCCATAAAAAACTGCTGGTGCATTTGTTAGCCCAAATGACATAACAAGAAATTCAAATTGACCATAGTGTGTCCTAAAAGCTGTCTTGCGTATATCTTTCTCCTTCACCCTCACTTGGTGATAACCTAATCTCAAATCAATTTTTGAAAAACATTTGGCACCTTGTAACTGATCAAATAAATCATCAATCCTGGGGAAGGAGATTTGTTCCTAATTGTCACCCTATTTAGTTGTCGGTAGTCGATACACATTCTCAAGGTGCCATCTTTTTTACGTACAAATAACACTGGTGCACCCCAAGGGGCCACACTAGGTCTTATAAAACCCTTCCCCAGTAAGTGTTTTAACTGCTCCTTTGATTCACGCAATTCTGTCGGGGCCATTCTAATGGAGGCATGACAATAGGTTGAGTTCTTGGAAGTAAGTCAATACAAAAATCTACTTCTCATTTTGGAAATAAACCTGGAAGATCTTCAGGGACACATCAACAAATTCATTCACTACTGGAACTGATTGAAGAGTTGGCGATTCTGCCTCTATATCCCTCACTCTAACTAGATGAAATATATATCCCTCGGATATCATCTTTCTTGCCTTAAAATAAGAAATAAGCTTACCCTTTGATGCCCCAATATTGCCTTCCTATTCAAGAATTTCCTCATTTGGAAAGTGGAAGTACACTCTTCTTAGTTTGGCAATCCATGGTGGCATAGCAAGAAACTAACCAATTCATACCCAATATAACATCAAATTCCACCATATCTAGCTCAATAAGGCCAGCCAATGTGTCACAGTCACAAACAGTTACTAAACAGTCATAATAAACCATTCTATCTATGATAGATTCACCGGTTGGGGTAGACAGTTCAAACAGTTTGTTGAATAATTTAGGTGTTCTCTTAAGCTTCCCAGCAACTAATAGAGTGATGTATGATAGTGTAGAACCAGAGTCAATTAATGAATATGCATTATATGACAAGATAGACAATGTACCTGTGACCACATCAGGTGAAGCTTCCAAATTTTGCCGACTCCCAGAGCATAAGCCCGATTCTGGACTCCACTTGAACTAGCTGCCCTTGTAACACCTTTACCACGACCTGCAGGTACTTGCTAACCCCTACCTAATGGAGGAACTGATGAAGATTATACAACAACTGACCTAGTAGGTTGTGCTATATCAGCCATGCGTCTCCTCGGGCAATCTCTCACCATATGCCCTAACATACCACACCAATAACAAGCATCTGTCCCAACACGACATATACCTAAATGACTTCTCCCACATTGTTTGCAAGGCTTCCTAGGAGTCATTGTTGGCTTGCCGAATATCTTGTGGTTCGTGCACTTTGTCCTTTGCTTCTTTGACCAAACAAATTACTTCTAGACCCTTCGAGTTATGATGGAGCACTAGCTGCAGAGTAGGAGGATGATGTCCTAGGTGGTCAATTAGAAAACCAAGGCCTAAGATCACCTTCGGATGGCGTAAACTGCCTCGTAGATCTGGTCCTCTTGGACTGCCCCCTTTCTAACTCTTGTATCCTTCTCCTTTGCCTCTGATCCTCTAGTTTCTGTGCAAAATCTTGCATCCTCGCTATATCCATGTATTTATTCAAGGAAACAATGGTACAGTCTCTAACCAGATACAAATCCAATCTATCCACATATTAATGAACTCTATCTGCCATAGTAGTAACTAGATTAGGAGCATACCTGGCCAAGGAATTAAACTTAAGGCTATACTCCCTCACGCTCATATTTCCTTGGTGAAGATTCAAGAACTGATCTGCACGAGCCTCTCGGATCTCTAATGGCAAAGTAATGGTCAAGAAATGCCTCTCTGAACTCTTTCCAGGTATTCGGATGAAACAACCCCTAAAAGTACACAAACATGTGCCTCGAAAGTGCCCGGAGTCGTAATTTTCATATACCTCAAAAGTCGTACGTGATATCAAAAATTCGGCTTCATATTCTTGATCAGGGGCAAAATTGAGTGAGAAATGGGTCCAACCCTAATTTCAGAGCAACCGTATCAAAATTTTAATTTCCCAAAAATTGATTTCCAGTGAGCTTTGCGCGCCGCTGGCGCGACACAGTCAGGGCACACAGATGTATATATATATATATTTTACTATTTTTGGTTGCTCGATCCAAGGCTTTTGGGTCTTGGGCCTAAGTCTTCCCATGTGTGAAAATACCTATACTTGGCCATATTTCACCTTTATATCAAACAAGAAATTCCCAAATACTCTCTCAAACACTTAGACAAATATTTTACTCAAAATTCAAGTGTCAAATCTCGTTCAGGATCTTAAGGATTTCATTCAAGCTTCAAGTCTCCATTCCAATCTTCATCAAGTAATTCTCCAAAGTCAAGGTATGTGGGTTTCAACCATTGGGTCCTTTCACCCATGATGTCCAAGCTTCCTTTTTACCTAAATTATGTGTTTCCAAGTTGATTTTACTTATGGGTCTTCTATTATGAATTTGACTATGAACTATGTTGGGTTTTGTAAAAGTATGATTGTTTGAGCATGTTTTGAGCGATGAATCTTTAATCTATCTTGAGATTTGATGAAGGGTTTTGATGTATATTGCATAGGGTATTACCAAGTGTTGGTGGGTGGTTTTACATTGAATTTACTTGCATGATTTCAATCTTGAATTGCATGGTTTTACACTAGCATTGCACACCCATCAAGTGTTTGATAAAATGTCCGATTAATGTATCTTGAGTTTTTGAAGGCCTAATGCTTGGCATATGAGTTAAGTGACTTTATGATAATAAAAGGATGATATGTATGTGTTGATTTCATGAAAAGCATCTATAGTGTTGGGAGTTGATCATAGCCAATTGAGGGGTTATGCCTCAATCACCTCGGATGGGGGTGGTAAACCATCAACCAATTGAGGGGTTGATACCTCAATCACTTCGGTGGAGGGTGGTCATGTCCATCAACCAATTGAGGGGTTGATACCTCAATCGCTTCGAATGGGGGTGGTAAGCCATCAACCAATTGAGGGGTTGATACCTCAAATCACTTCCATGGAGGGTGGTTATATTCATCAACCAATTGAGGGGTTGATTCCTCAATCACTTCTAAGGGGTGCTCTACCTTAGATTCTAAGTACGAAGTTGCTTGGTATATGATGATCGTCTATTCCTACACATGTAATATGTGCTATATATAAGCATGTTTACTTCAATTATCATTCATGCATACCATATTGTTATATGTTCATCTATTGCCTAACTATGCATTTAGATTATGTTGTCTATCTATGGTTGCATTGCATCCTATATACTTAGTACATTCAAATGTACTAACGTATACTCTATGCCTACATGATGTTACCATGTAGGAATCGGAGCCCCACTTGATCATCCTCCTCCACGTGGCTAGTGCGATATCTCTCAAAGAAAGTTGGTGAGTCCTCAACTTCGAGGAAATATTTCTCTTGATTTATGCTATGTATAAACTCTCTTTTCTTTATTGTATGCTTTGATTATGAGGGTGATCCTGGTTGCTTGTCTGGGCCCCACTAAGTTTCTATGTTTAGAGGTGTTATTGGACAAGTTATGTGATGATGCTATGAGCTTTGACTCTTTTGATGTTTTGTGATATGAAAGATGTCCCTTAGCCCCGTGTTCCCTCTTTACTACCTCTTTTTGTTGTTTTATTGTTTCCGCGACCAAAGATGTGTAATGATATATTAAGAGCCTTGTTTGGGGTTCCTTCGGGTTCCCCATTCGCCGTGTCACATCTACGCCCTAGGCTTGGGTCATGACAAACTTGGTATCAGAGCACTATGTTGTTAATGGTCCTCGGCATCTAACACACCGCGTTGATTAGAATCTTATTCATGGTTGTTTTGTGCACCACAACTATGGGTAAGAGGCTATAAGACATTCTAGAAAATATTTCCCTTCTTCTTACTCTAGGTTGTACTATATAAGTTAAGGTAAGGTGT
>JAABOM020060480.1:0-46696 GCA_011800125.2 Solanum clarkiae
CTAAATGCGGTTATCCGGCGATTAAATTGTTTGACTAACTTTGAAAATATTAATTTACAAAAGAGTTCTTGATTTTAAAAAAATCGGATAGATTTAAAAGTATTTTGACTAGACTTGGAAAAAATTTAGTTAAAACTTGAAAAATTAAGGCAATTAAAATATATTGAATAAGTTTGAAAATTTAATCGAAGTGATAAAACATCTTTTATTATTAAAAGAGTTTTGACAAAAGAAATAGAAAGAGTTTAAAAATAATTAAAGTGATAAAATATTATTATTTTTGAAAAGAGTTGATTATTTAGTAAAATTTGAAAATAATCAATTGAATTTGAAAAATCGACTTCCTTAAAAAAAACTACTTTTTTTTTAGTTAATAGCTTTAAAACATTGAAAAATATTGACTTGACTAAATTATTTATTAAAACAAATTAATAAGATTTTTAACTAATCAACTTAATAAAAAAAAATGCAATCTATCTATAAAAAATCTAAAACTTTGGTTAATTTTAAAAAGTTAGAAAAAATGTAAGAATTTATTATACTTCGTATTATTTTATTCATTTATCAAAAAAACTCTTAGCCATTATTATTTAGAAAATAATATATTATTATGCTTCTTTTCTTAATATTAAAAAATGACTAAACGGATATATAAATAGATAAATAAGTAAATAAACGACGTAAATTTGACCGTTTGGGGAATTTAATTAGATCGAAACCTATCAGAAAATGTTAGAAACAAACAAATATTTCAAGTAAATACGAAATAAAAATAAGTGAATAACATGAGAGCTTGACAAGCCCAATTTTTCAGGTTCCTGTCCTATTTCTATAAGTTTGAGCTCGCCAAACTCTCTTTTTAGCTTTCAAATGCTGCTTTTGGTTTTTCGTCTTCATGATGCTCCCCAAATTTGACTCGATGGAAAGACTTTTAGGCCTTTATGGCCCAATTAGTGTCTCAAAGGCCCAGATAAGTGTGTTCATGCAAAAGAAAGATACGGATTAATTATCCAAAAAATCACAATAAGTTAAACAAAAGCTAAATGTAAGTACAGGAGATTAACGTAAACTTAATTAACAAACAAAATGAATATAAGGCAAGACGGATCAAAACATTCAAGTATTTAAACATAAACTTATTTCAAGAAAGTTATAGTCATCTAAGCTATATCGAGGCCCACAAACAAACTAGTCTGAATAACACCTAAATGGGGAACAAACTGAGGCAGCGAGTGAAACCAGAAATGGAGGGGAAATGTGATCAAAACGAAATCAGCACAACAATACATGGAATCAAATTGGAATCAGAAATAGAGATTAAATGAGACTGCTGGAAAATGGGCATAGTTTCAGATCAGAAACAGCACGAGAAGAACAACTAATTGACTCCAAATCGCAAATTAACTATTGAGACTCAAACGGACACGTTATCTGATACATCACAACAGCCTTACTCAGCCACAATCAATATGAAAACAGTTTTGCACTTAATATTCTACTATAAACAAATACGAACAGACGCAACGCATCACTATAAGTTGATTTTAATCATCCCGTACGCAGCAAAGATATCACATTTATAGCGGGCCAACATGAACAGACATCATACCAAAACGATGAGAACATATTTGTATGAGATCACAAGCCTGAGGAGAAGTCTGTAAAATGGGAGAAGGGATGGGGACTGCCAGAAGAAAAACAGATGCAGCAGTGATAAACCAAATCAGATCAGGTTCAATTACCCAGTTTTAACAAAATATGCAATTTACTAAATCATAACAACCCTATTCATACAAACTCATGACAAAGCAATCTCACATTTCTGGATTAAACAGCTTACAAACAGATGCACGTATTACTAACCTGCATATTAGCATAAAATATGAAAATCACAAACACAGTAGGGATTTCATAAAATGGAAGGGGAGGAGAAGGCTGCCAGAAAACCCAAAGGAAGTAACAAGGGGATTTCAGCTTTCCAAATCAAAAAGCAGGATGACAGCAACAATTTTAACTATTGAAATTCAATAGACATGTGATTTGATAGATTACAATAACTTGGCAATTGAAACACAACAGACCAGTTTCATTTAATTTAGACCCAAAATAAGCGTACTCGAATCAAAACAACACTGGACAATTAACATCCGTATCGAAATCATGGCTACTCTTGAATGAAACGCTTGTACAACACATGAATCAACACAGAGTCATACTGGTAATTATTTATTCACACCGCAGCAAGAATACAACACCTAATATCATTCAAGACTCCCTATTATGCAGCATCAGAATTTAGAACCCCACACAGCAGCAGTGCAAAAATGTGTTAACAACCCACTTATACCAACTCAATACAGTCAGATACTTCAACCAAATCAGACAGTGGCGAGCACATATTCACATTTCAACACTCAATCGAACCAACAAACTTAGTACAAACGAGTCGAGATTAGATATTACCTGTTTGAGGGCAGCGAAATGGAACAACGAGCTCGACGAAGATGAATTTACACCACTTTTGATTTTGTTCGAATCACTCCCCTCTTCTGGTTTTGTACTGATTTTCTAGTTTCACTGGTTTTCTTCTGGTTTTTTCACTCTAGTTTTTTCTTGGTTTTTCCACTGGTTTTCTTGGTCTCGTTTTCTCTTCTGCCTCTCCCTTTCGATTTTCTTTGGTTTTCTGGTTTTCTGTTTTTCTTTTTTTTTTATCTCTCCCTCCCCCCTCCTCCTTGTGTAGACGAAGGGGACTATATAGTCCCAAAATTGGGTAAAACGAAAGGGAGAAACGGTCAAGGCAACTTGGAATCCAACTATGGATTCAAAAAAATTCAAATTATGCTATCATTGTGTCTCACTTTAACTCGTTAATCAAAGAAATTGACCAAAATTTTGGGGTAAAGACAAGAACGTGGTGGGGATAGGGGGACAAGAACGTTGGGTGAGATGACAGTGGAGTTTTCGGTGTTGTCGGGTTTTGGGTTGGTGCGATTCACGTCGGATTTTTGGCTTTGTCGGGTTGTTGGTGTTGGCGTTTTCGTTGGTGAAGAAGAGAAGAGGAAGATGAGGTGTGGAGAAGAGAGGAAGGGAGACGAGGCGGTGAGGAGATGGGGGAAGGGGATCGACGGGCGGCGGGGCTAGGGTTTGGGAATTTAGAAAATGAAGAAGAAGAGGCGAAGGGGATCGGGGTATTAGGGAATAAAGGGGCGCGTGTTAGTCACGCGCCCGCATTAATAAAAATATAATTTTTTTTTTTAAAAACGTTTAAAAATATGAAAATTGTTTAAAAAATGTTAAAAATATAAATAAAGTCCCCGTGAATAATTTTGACACCGTGGAGGGTAAAAATTGGGTGTCAACAAATTACACGATATTTACAAAATTTTTCCAACGCGATAATTTACCTCAATTAAAAATATTTATGGGGTCTAACATATATGTTCATATTTTTAACTTGAAATGTTTTTTTTTCCAACATTTTAGAGAATAAGGCCTCTTCTTTCTATTGAAAAATGTAACCACATAACATTCTATCTGTTTGAAAAAAATCGACCCGCTTATCTATTTTGAACCCTATGGTACCCGAAACCTCTAAATATTGAATCTGCTTCTGTTCCACATGTAGGGCTCAATTCCCATAAATGGCTATTGATTAGATATCAAATAAAAAAAACTCTTTTATTAAATCTATCTATAATTTTTATATATCATAACCTAACTAAAATTACTCCAAAATGTTTTATTAAATAGTAATAAACCTCTTATACCCTCCATTTTTGGGATAAAATATGCTCATGTGTGTTGTTATCTCAAGAGACTACAAATATCCTCAAGAATTAAGACCTCAAATTTTTAGTGATATGGCAAGTTATATGGAACTGATCCCTCCACCTAAGCATTGCCAACTAGGATTCACTACAAAAAATTAGACTTTTAGTTGCGACTAAAGTTGACATTAAGGGGTTTCAATAATTTTTACCTAACAATAGCCACTATTTTAATCAAATAAATGATATTTAATTTTCAATTACAGCTAAGTTTCTAAAATCAACATTAAAAACATTCAATATCATTATGAATGACACATTGTGTAGTAGGAGATTCAAGTTGAAAATAGTTTTAATATTTTTCGTGATGATATTTTATGCTTTTACTATTGACTTTAGAAAATTAGATCGTAAATTGAACCATAAATTTTTGGATGAAAGATTAGGATCCATTGCTACGTAAGAACTAGTGAAAACCTTTAGTGACAATATTTTGAGATTTAGTTGCCGCTAAAAGTCCAATTTCTTGTAATGAATCCTAGTTGGCAATGCTTAGATGGAGGGATTAGTCCTGCGCAGCTTTCTGCATCACTAGAAATTTGGAGTGTTAACTATTGAAGGTATTTAATTTGTAGTCACTTGGAATAATGATAGGGACATTTTTTATCTCAAAATATAACGGGGGTATAAGTGGTCTGTTTCACATAGTTCAGTGGTAATTTGACCCTTTTTCGTAAATACAATGTCTTAAAAAATAGGATAAAAAATGACTATAATTAATTAGAAGGGTAAAGTAGAAATTAAATATAAAATTATCTCTTGATTTCGTAAATTAGACAAATATTGTTGAATATCCATTTTCAGTATAGTGAACAACTATTATTAGACAAAGGAATATATATGGCTCATGGCTCATCTAAAAGATCTCAATTATCACGCAACACTCATTCATATTTCTTACTAATACAAATACTACCTCCGTCCATATTATATAAGAATCTTTCTATAAATATTTGTCCCATAGTATATGAATCTTTACTAAATTAGGATAGAATTAATTATTTTTTTCCATTTTATCCCAACCATTAATTAGTGTATTAATGATTTTTTGATATAAATAAAGGATAAAATGATAAAATTCACTAGTGTATTAATGATTTCTTAATAACCATATAAAATGGAAAATATCCTTATAATATGGGACAGAGGGGATAATTACTCTTAACGATCACTACAAAGTGTGAAGAAGTTAAAGCAATATTAAGTTAAAGCAACATTGCTATTATTCTGGTTAAGTCCATAACTTCACCACTTCTTTTGTTGTTGACAAAGATGCAATATAACAAAAAAATAATTTCAAAATCACCGGCAATGAAAACTAGACCGATACTTAAGATGTTGGTGGTTTTAAAACCGTACCATTAATAATTTTCATAATTAATCAATACTAGGTTTCAAATATTTCATATTTTCAATACTATTATCGGTTATGTTTTCCCAATAATAATAAATATTACTTGATCAATAGACTCACCATTCACCATTTTGTTGATTATTTTAATGTATTTGTGTTGATTAATATGATATACATGTGCAACACACATGTTCAAATAATTACTTTAAAAGCATAATCAACATTCTTATAAATATTAATTAAACTTCTATAATAGACAAATTGCCTGTAAATTATTATTTCATTATATTTATCATATTGATTAAACTTCTAAAATATATGAAAAGGAGAATTAATATGAGGGAGCTTTCAAAAATGAATGTAGTTTGAACTTAATTAGAATGTATAGTGATAATTTGTTTAATTGTGATTTGTAGCTACATGTTAAAAAGAGAAAAGAGAGAACGACATAGAGAGAGGTTGACTACATATTGTATTCATTGTATCAGGTTCTATCGCGAAGACTATTGATTTGCATCAATAAATATAATTATAAAAAATTAGATGAGCAAGATTGAGAGAGGGAGGAGAGAGATAACGAGATCTGGGGAAAGGGGAGAGGTGAGCAGATATTGAATACATGTTGTATTCGTTGTGTATTTTATAACAAATTGTATTTTAGATTCATATGTTGCCTTTTATATTTGTATTTATATGTTACTATGTGTGTTTCATATTTGTTGCCTTGTATTTTAATTTATATCTTTAACCTTCCATTGCCTTTTCTTTTAATAATTAAATATGGGCAAAGGGCCCATTTTATTTATTTAAACAATAAGAAAATCGTCCAGGGTGGGTAAAAGTCCAATACACATTGATCCTTCTTTATGTCGGTTCCACCGACTTAAAAGGGTAACCAAAGGACAAAGCGGAAAAGTAAAAGGACGAAAGAAGTAACTTAGGGTTACTTTCCTAATCCTATACTTTCCCTCCATCCGTCGCACTATATGTTTCCTTGGAATCCCTCTTCCACATGTGTTTTCCTTTATTTCTGAGTGTCCAACTACCTTCACAAGGGTTTGGTGATGCTTATCGTCTTCAACAGTCAAAGGTAAATAGTAGACTTCCTCCTTCTTAGCTGTTTTTTAACTCCCTTTTGACTCTATCCTCTGTCAGAGGTAAGATCCAATGTTCTGTTTAAGGAAAAGAAGAGGAAGGACTAAACCACTATGTCGATCATTTTATCGCGTAAATCTCTTTTCTTTTCTGTCGATTCGGTGTGTTATGCGAAAAAATGACTTTTTTGAAAGGATAAAAAAAATTTGAAAGAATCAAAAATCGATTTCAACTCAATTAATTTGAGTGAAACCAATTCTTGAAATTCGAAAGAAAACAGAGTCGCCACCTAATTTTAAGGATAATTAGAAAATCGATAAATATTTAAAAAGGTCTAACAGAAAAATCCTTTAAAATCCAAAGAAAGGGTTCGGGTTCATATTTCCACTTCAAGAAGGTTTTACGCACTTTAAATGACCACTAAATGCAGTTATCCGATGATTAGAGATTTGACTAACTTTGACTTGAAAATGTTGACTGACTTTAAAAATGGCTAAGTTTGAAAAGTGACTAAGTTTGCAAAATATTGACTAAATTTTAAAGAATTGACTAAATTGAAAAGATATACTAATTTTGAAGGAATGTACTAAATTTGCAAAAATTGACTAGGTTTGAAAATAGGTTAATGCAAAGACAATTGACTAATACTTGGACCAAGTATGCAACAATGTTACTAAGAGTAAATTGTAGAAATGATTCTAACACTAAGAAAATCACTAAAAATGGAAATTAACATAAATGGAGACATGTTGGGGAAAATAATTAGATTAAAAAACAAATAATAATAATACAATAAATGTTAGAGTTAGCACATAAAATAGCAAATATCATTTAAAATACAACAAATAGGAAATACATAATTGAATTGAGCCTTGGCAAGTCCAATTCACCAATCTGCCCTAATTTCTATGTCTTGGGCCTGCCAAGCCCATCAGAAATATGCTATTGTTTTCCAAAGGGCTTTGGCCTATTTCCCTGCTGCATAACTCAGTGTATATTTGCTATATATTAGTGTATATTCACTGATTTTTGACTTCCAAAACCTATGTTTCAGCTTCCATTAACACTGTAGCCTGCTCCTTGGCCCCTTAACCCCATTTTTTTCTGCACATTGCTATATATACATGGTATACTAGTGTATATACACTAAATTCCTTGCTTCCAAGGCCATAACTAACTCATCTTACGAGTTAGGCTGCCTTAAAGAGGGAAATTGGGCCTCCATGGTCCAACAAAGTGTAAATGATAGGAGGAGAGCCCGTTTAGGAATCCACAAAGAACTCACATGTGATAGAAGGGAGGAAAAGAAGATCAATATTCATAATAGGGCAGGCAAAGTAGCATAAAGAGGACAGGTTTGACAGTGAAGCACCAGAATGCATTCTCATTGCCAAATGGGCTAATTAGGCTAGTACGTATATTTATTAACCAGTAAAAAGGCACTCAACATGAGCTTACATGCTTCAGCTAAAGTCAAGAAAAAACATTCCAATCCTAAACCTCTTTACAAACTCATTCTTTATCAAAGAATATTAAATCACAACTTGAATAATCATGGCTAATGGCACTTTGAATGACAAGATTCCCAAACCAACTGTTTAAAACAACAAGCCAAACCATGAGGACTGGATCAACGCAATGGGCAAATGACAACAAGTTCATGCCTAACAGGAAACTAGAACAATCGTGAATCTGACATGCTTCCAACTTTGAAATTAGACTCGAATCAAAATAAAATTCATTTATCCAGTAGACCAACATGATCACAGCGTCATCAGAGCAGCTTAAATTGGACTTCATACAATAACAACAACAACTTAAAACATTCAACAGAAATAGGAAATTTCAGTATAACTTATCATCCAATTCCTTATGGATGACACTAAACTCCAGTCAACTTCAACCTAATCAATATTACTTCAAAAGATCAATCCCCATTTCACAAGTTGGACCCAAAAAACATGCTTCAAAACACATTCCAAATACACAAATGCGAGTACAGGATAAGATGAAACCCAGGTGTCAACAGAAAGAGTCAAGTTGAAGACAGAAATTCTCATCTACGACTAACAGACTAAACATTGGCAGGCATATTCATAAGGACACAAAATTAGACTTGGAAATCTAACTATATCGATAGTAGATGGGTTACGGGAACAAAAATGAACCAAAGAAGAACAAGAGTTGCACATTATCTCCAAACAACTCGAAACTAGCTGTAAGTTGGAACAAAAGCATGGAATAGAGATGATAGAACTTGAAGTAGACTGAGAGACCCAAAGTCGAACAAGAAAACTCGAAATCAATACGCGATGTAGATTCGATTATTTAACAGTAAAATACACAACATTAACACGTCACAACACCCTATTAAGGCTCAAAGTTTTGAGAGAAACAAAACGTAACGAGGTGCAAACAAACTCTATAACACTGTGACCGAACTGTATTCATAGAAAGAAGGAGCGAATAGTGTCGATTAGCCCAACAATAAACCATAACGTCACCTATCTCTTAATAGAGCACTCCCAGTCAGAAACAAATTAATGCAAGTATAGAACTTTAATATAAATTCAACATTCACGTTCGATCCAAGAATACGAAACTCGAAATAAAATAAGATTAGGATATTACCTCTATTGAAGCAGCACTTGAGTCTGAGCCGACCTTCCACACCGGATGGAGCTTTAAGGATGCTCAAGCTCCGAGAGTGAAAAATCCCTTTCTGAAAAAAAATTAGTTTTTCAAAACAGAAAAACAGAACTGATTTGAGGTCAAGGAACAACTACTGAAATTGATTTGAGGTTTCTCTGGTTTTTCGGTTTATCTACGACTTCGGGAATCAGTTGAGTTTTTGCTAGGGTTTTGGATTATCGACCGCTGCTAATGCTAAGTTTTTTCCAAGTTCCGTCTCTGGCTCATTCCTGCTCTCTTAACACGAAGACAAAAGAGAGATTATATAGGGACGATTTGAAGAGGGGTACGCGTGAAGAGTAGTAGATGACCGTTGGGATTCTTGGGGTTGGGCCAGTTTTGGGATTTTGGGGGAGCATCTGGTTTTAATTTTTTTTTTGAAGAAGAAGAATCAAGAAGAAGAATCAAGAAGAGGGGAAATCGGGAAAGGGAATGGGGAAAGGGTTTGGGGAAATGGAGAAAGAATGGGATTTTGGTTTTCTGTTTTTCTCCTTTTCAAGAAGAAGAAGAAGGAGAAAGAAGAGGGTTTTGGGAAATTGGGGGCGCGTGGCCCCCACACGCCTCTTTTTTTTTTTGAAAAATAATTATTTTAAAAAAATCATTAAAGACCCGATGATTAATTTGACACCGTGGAGGGTAAAAATTGGGTGTCAACATATGTTCACCAATAACTTTGGTCAAAGGTGAGGGGTGAATTTCATTATGTGACTTGGCCCATCTCCATAGTGTGCATTACTAACCCTTATCTATTAGTCCCAGCACAACCTCCCCTTGGCCCAGTTTGATTGATTAGATGAGAACACATCAATTGAATCCTATTAATTAATCTCTTCTTCTTTTCTTTATTATTTTGGTCTAGTCAGTAGTATTAGGCGGGTTCTAATGTTGGCCACTACTAGAAAACATGCAAAATAACGAGAGTTAATTAATACATGCATATACATCTTCCAAGAGTTATGAATTATTCGATTTTACTTTTTCAGTTATTCATGGTTCCCACAATCCTAGTTGTGGATTTAGCTACTCATGCTATGTAGATGCAAGGATTATGAATTGAGAATATGTAATTGCACACTTACACAAGAGAATTAAGAACAAGCAAAATTCAGTTTCAATAGGAATCACAAGCTTAGTAATGAAATTCAAACACAAGTGTTCTTAGAGACTCTCCAATATGATCTTACAAATTTTTTCTCTCTAAATATTGAGTTCTTTAAGTACTAGGCGAAAAGTTTTTGAAAAATAACCTAAAAATCCTATTTATAATAATTAAAATTCAATTTCTAAATAAAATAAAGGAACTGGTTGGCACGCCATATGAAAGGTGTTTACGGGCCTATTGCATTCCACGACCTGTAATCGGAGTCTTGTACTCAGCTTCTTCACCCCTCTACGACTCATAAAGTAATTTATGACCCATAAGGGGGGTTTCGTCTGATGAAATTTCTGAAAATCCAAGTCTCTCCTCCTCAAGGCACGAACATTCTTCTATAGCTCGTAAAACCTTCTATGGCTCATCTGCATGTTTGTAGAATAAACTTCAGAAAATAGCCCCTCACTACAATTGTCCATAAAACCACCCTACAACACAGAGAATAATCTACAACCCTTAAAGGGTCTCGTATAACAGCAAAACTCAGTAACTTCTGCAATTTTCCCCAAAAATCAAGGCCAATCTATAATCCTGCAAATATAAACATAAAACCACATACAACCAAATAACATCGCATTGAGAATACACAAAATTCCAAGTTTAAAGCATCAAAACTGTTGTATTTTGGTAGCACATCACCACCACACCTTCATTTTCAGCTTCATACAACCTAACCCCAGATCTATCCAACTGGTGAACTTCCCTTGCTAATTCCTTCTTACAATCATCAATATGAACCATACTCTCCATGGACACTCTACGTAGAGCATCGGCCATAACATTAGCCTTATCCAGATGATACTGCACACTCATGTCATAATTTTTAAGGAGTTTTAATCACCTTCTATGCCTCAAATTGAGATCTCTTTGGTGAACACGTATTGTAGACTCTGTAAAAATATCTACGTGAACTCTAGACAAGTAATGACACCATATTTTCAAAGTAAATACCACAGCTGCTAGCTCAATATCATGGATGGGATAATTATACTCATGTACTTTTAGTTTCCTAGAAGCATAGGCTATGACTTTGCCACTTTGCATCGAGACACATCCCAAACCAATTCTTAAAGTATCATAACACACAACAAACTTTTCTAACCCTTTCGATAGAGCCAAAATGGGAGCGGGTGTAAGCTTGTCTTTTAGAGCTTTGTAACTCTTTTAACATTCATTTATTGAAATAAACTTTGCCTTCGTTTGTGTTAATTTTGTCAATGAAGAAGCAATTGGGTAGAAACCATTCACAACTCTCCAGTAGTACCCCGCCAAGCCCTAGAAACTCCTAATATCTACTGGAGTCAAGGGCCTATGCCAATTTATCACCACTTCCATCTCTTTGGGATCCATTTAATCCCCTCAACCAATACCACATGCCCTAGAAATGCCACTTCTTTCAACCAAAATTCACATTTATCAAACGTAGCAAACAACCTTTTATTCTTTAAAGTTTGAAACACTACCCTCAAATGCTTCATATACTCTTCCTCACTCCGGGAGTATGTCAAAATATTATCAATGAATACCACAACAAACACATCAAGGTAGGGTTTAAAGACTTATTCATGATATCCATAAATATTGTTGGTACATTAGTTAGACCAAATGACATCAACACAAATTCAAAATATCCATATCTAGTCTAAAAAGTCATCTTAAGAATATCACCCTCTCTTACCCTCAATTGATGGTATTTAAACAGAAGATCAATCTTAATAAAATGACTAGCCTCTTGCAATTGGTCAAATAGGTCATCTATCCTTGGTAGAGGATACTTGTTGTTTTTGTTGGCCTTGTTGAGTTTTCGATAGTCGATGCACATTCTAAGTGAGTCATCCTTCTTCCTTACAAATAGCACTGATACACCCCAAGGTGACTTATAAGGCCAAATAGATCCCTTATTTAATAAATCTTTCAATTGATCCTTTAGTTCTTTCATCTCCGTCGGGGCCACTCGGTAAGAGGGAATGGAAATGGGTTAAGTATCAGAGAGGAGATCTATACCAAATATTATTGATATCTATACCAAATATTATTTCCCTTTTAGGAGGTATATTGGGTAGCTCAACGAGAAAGATATTAAGAAACTCTCATAGACCACCCAAAACCAACTCAATAGGAGGGAGTTTAGACTCAACATCCCTAACCCTTATAAGATGATAAATTCAACCCTTAGAAATTAATTCCTGAACCTTAAAACAAGAGGTGTACCTACGCTTAACCACCGAATCAAGACCTTTCCACTCAAGGATGGGTTCATTAGGAAATTGGAACTTAGCCTTATGGGTTCTACAATCAATAGAAGCATGATATGCCTATAACCAATCCATCCCAAGAGTAATGTCAAAATCTAGTATGTCAAGCTCAACAAAATAACAAAACAAGGCTTTATTAAATATAGAGATGGGACAATCTCTATAGACTCTCCTACCAACAACAAACTCTCCAATGGGGGTAGACATCTTAAAGGGTTCACATAACAACTTTGGACACACATGAAGTCTATTAGCAACAAATGGAGTAATGAAAAAGAGTGTAGCACACAGATCCAATATAGCATATATATCATAATCATACACCTTTAACATACTGATAACAACATCGGGTGCCTCATCCACTTCTTGCCTCCCTTGAAAAGTATAGAACCAATTATGAAATGGAGCACCCCATTATTGACCACCTTGGGCCCTTTGACCATCTCTTCCCTTGTTATGAGCACGTGGATAATCAACAATCTTGTGGCCCATCTTGCCATACCCAACACATGCACACGTGTTCCTCCAACATGCGTTATGATTCTTTTCACATTTTGGGCACCTAGAATTAGTCATTCCACCATTGCTCCCTTGAACCTAGGATTGGGCACCGTATCATTGGCAAACCTTTGAGTTTGAGCTTTAGAGGACTCTTGGCCTTGAAATTTGTGGCCTTATTAAAAATGGCCACCTTTAACACCTTGAAATCAATCGTTATAATGAGGCCTCTTAGACTCCCCACTTCTTATCTTCCTAAGTTTTTCTCATTCAAGCCATGAGCCAAGACAAGTCCATATCAGCAATAAGCACAACATTAAGATATTCTTCATTAACCAAGTCAGATATCCCCGATACAAACTTGTTTTTCCTAGCCCTAAAGTCGGCAAACAAGTGAGGGAAACATTTGGAGAGCTTGTTGAATTTGAGGGAATACACCCTCACACTCATTGAGCCTTTTTTGAGATTCAAAAACTCCATTATCTTTGTGTCCCTTAATTTAATAGGAAAGAAACGGTTGAGGAAGTCGGCTTTGAATGCTTCCCATGAATAGGATCTTCATTCTCCTTCTCCAACTTCCATTGAGTGAACCAAATTTTGAGCAAGGCCTTTGAGTTGACGGGCCACAATGAGCTCACCCCCATAATAGCAAGAACGTTGTACACCTTATCAATAAATTCTTGGGGGTCTCACCTTATCAATAAATTCTTGGGGGTCTTCTTTAAATTTGGAGCCATGAATCTCCAAAGGGCTCATCCTTATGAAGTCTCTTGCCATTGAGGCCGGAGTAGGAGCATGAGGAGCTTGGACTCCTTGGTTGGCTACGGCCATTGCAAATAAAGTAACCATATTGTACTACTCTGCATGAGTGATCCCTTCATTTTCTTAGGGAAAATTGTAGAGCCAAAGGGGCCGGATCACCCTCGAAAGTAGGAGCTCTTTGAGTTATTCTTTTTGGTGGCGTGATCCAGAAGCACCTAAGATCAATCATTAGAGATAGAAGCCTTATATCTAGTTCTAAAGCACAAGATTATGAAGAAGTGAATCAATTCCTAAAACGTCTCATAACCTCCTATCCATAGTTATGGCACACTTTACTACCATGGAAAAGCTAGTCACGATGTGGTTTTTGGAGTTTTGAGGACCATTTACAAACCTAGTGCTTGGGACTAGACATGACATGTCAAATGAGGAATCCAAAGGGACCCCAAACAAGCCTCTAAGTATAAGTAGCACATCCTTGGTTGCGGAAGCATAAATAAACAACAAGCAATTAATTCTATGGGAAGCAGGACTTGGAATCAAGCATGGGGATGTCAAGGGAATAGGACTTTCCACCATCAAGTAGCAAGCAAACACTAAGGAGTGAGTAAGTATGACTCATGCTGTGGGAATAGTAGGGACTTAGGACTTCCATCACACACCATCATATGCAACAACACATAAAGGGATAAGAACTAAAGAAGTCTTCCAGAATTCTGTAGCATAATAGGAGTGAAGCTCATCACATACATTTATCAAACATCACCTCTAACACGAGTGGAACAGAGGCCAAGACATCTCCCAAGTTGACCCCCAAATATAAATGTTCATAAGTAAATAAGTCCTTAACATTCCATGAAAGGAAATGGTTGTTGTCCCTGAAAAGGAGGAATCACCAATACCAATCTTCAATCAAGCAAACTATCCACATGGAAAAGGACGAATAGGTTATCTGATTCCTACATGGTTAGATCATGTAGGAAAAACAAAAGTATATGTTAGTGCTTGTAATGTACTAAGTACACGGGGTACAATGTAACAAAGACGTAATCCATAGTTAACAATATGCATATTCATATACAACGGATATAACCTCAATATAATATGAATGATCAATGCCTTAGTCAAAATAGCATAGAGAATAATCAAATCACATGACATATCATAGTTTATACATATGTGGGAATAATCAAATAACATGACATATCATAGTTTATACATATGTGGGAAGGGACCATAACTAACATATAAGACCAAGTGAGCTACTACTTAGAATCCTGATATTCACCATATAACAAAAACGGAGTGGTTTGCCTTGGTTTACTTTGCCAAGGTAAACCATCCACTCACCTTGTGTTATCACCTTTTCAAAGAGGGTTACCAAATGACCTTACCTTACGTCATAGCCTTTTTAGTAGGTGTCACAAAATATCATTATCTTACAGCATGACGTTGTTGGTAGATGTCAAGAATTATCCTCACCTTATGGTACAGCCTTTTCGGTAGATTCAAGTCTATTTAGGGAATCAATATCACAAATCTATAGCGGCACATACTTTACGGACAATAGCTACAAACCAAGGTCCTTATGATGCTAGATCAACAACCCCGTGGAATACTCAATTCATATACATAATCATATCTTACATAATTTCATAACTCATGGTAGTATCATAGGAGTAGCTTATCAAATTTATCACATAATAGCATCAATAAAGGGCTTCATATCATTCATAACTTTCATAACATTCAATGATCTCATAGCATGCTTATCTTTATTCAACATTCATAATTCATATATCTTGCCATAAGACTTTCATTAACATAAGAGACTTGTCACATAGCTTTAGTCAAAACATAGTAGGCATGTGTACGTATGCTTAAACAAGAGTAAAGAACATGAGAAGAGTAACTAAATTCATTTTAGAATGATTCAAAGCATCCAACCAACATTATAGTAAAACCCACAATTTGGGTATCATGAAATCCATACAACATTCCATAATCTTTCCAAGTCTTTCAAGATATCATAGCATACAAAGCTTTTGTATCAAAAATATTTCATAATCTTATCCCTTGATAGAAGCTCATGTATCAATAGACCAATATCTAACAAGTTTCCAATATATTTCATTCATAGGAGTAATGATAGAAAGTACTTATAAGTAATTTGTCCTTGAAATCAAGTAATTTAATAAAAACAGATTTGGGGACTCCATTGGTGGAAGGAACCATGAACGGAAAGGCCACCCGTGAACCTTGAAATCAATAAAGAAAAATTGAATAAACTTGAAGGATTCACTTGAGTTCTTGAATTCCAATGAAAGCTCTTGAAAATCTTGGGATTAGATGAGAGATTTGGTGAGAATTCAAGAGGATTTTGAGAGAGACTTGAGTGAATTAGGTCTAAAAATGGTGGAACAATAGAGGAATCCTATCTATAAGGGTTTTGGATTATTGTCCAATTACCCTCAAGTGAAATAGAAAAAAGTTTTAAAAAAATTGTACTATGGTGAACCAAAGGCGTGATGCGGACTAGGTTCTGCACAGGTCATTTTCACACGATGTTCAATTTTTCTCTATTTTGGACTAGGAATGAGTTTAGGTCATTTTTATACTTTGGGGAACCATATTTGCGACGCAGATTGGTTGGGTATCCTATGGATTAAGCCCCAAATTGCCTAAAACATTATTTTTTGGTACTACCTAAAAATCGAAGACCATCCTTTTCTTATATAATTTTACCTCTTGAAAAAGAATACAAAGTCGTATTTGGAAAATACCGCACAAAAATTTGGATATTCTAGAAATACGCCATAGGGACATTTTGAGTCATGTGGGAGGTGTTACAGTATCTATCCCAAAGTCCACTCAGTGCTAAGTATGGCTCTCACGGAATAATCACAAACATGAATCATAGAGTCATTTAATTTGGAGAGATATTCTACTAACCAATCTCATAAGCATTTTGAACATTAATCATCGTCATAAGGATAGCTCCTGAGTCTTTTCTATGCCTCTAATGACAGGCTACCATCACATCATAATCATTGTTAGGTGATAGACCTCACACTAAAATCATTTATTCATTATTGAATTCAATACCATTCTAGGAGCATGTCGTGTCATGGGATATTTCATGATGCAATGCAATAATACATGTAAATTTAGCTTTAATGTCTTGAAACTTGAAGGAAAATGCATACTCACGTGTATTCATGACAAACAACCCATACTTGAGGTAACCTGTAATGACATGACCTAGGGCCTAGTCGTTATACGATGAATGGGATACTCAGAGGCACCTCACTTAAGCCATTTTCAATATCTCAAGCATTCATACATATACATTAAACATTTGCAGAATAAATGGGGAAAAAGAGATATATATGACTATATTATGTCAATAAAGCAACATTAAAAGGGAACATCAACATTTGTCCATAAAGCATATCGACTAAACTACAGATGGACTTTCCATCAAATAGAAAAGACTTCATACTTAAACAACATAGAATGTTAAAGCCTCAAAAGGCCAACACACACATAGTGTCTGAAATACAGAGTGTCACGATCGAATTTAGGGCCAGCAGTGACATGACGAATGCAACACCCGAAGGCATTCCATCCAAGCCTCATGTTCATATCGTACGCATTCATAAGGTAAAATATGCATACAAGAAAATAAGCAAGTGAAAGTACATAAAATGTAACAGTATCATAGTTCCCATAAGGGAATACAAATCAATCCACTAAAGTCCAAATCATGCCTATATATCATAGATCTTGGTGAGCTCTAGCACATAGCTCACACTCAAGATGTACATCAAAATAATAAATGTGATAAAGTCTCAATATAAAAGAAAACATCATAGGGCATGTTCCCAAAGCATGGGAACTCACCAATAAGTCTTTAATCTCAAGATCCGAATCTAGCCACAAAATGGAACAATCTCCTCATCATTCATCCCTACATGGTTGGATCATGTAGGCAAAGAAGTATGTGTTAGCACATAAAATACACTAGTATATAAGTATGCCATGAATCAAAGGACATCATAATAATATCAATATGCATAATCGTAATCAATGGGATAAGGACATAATATGTATGAGCATGAAATTTAAAATAATCATGAGAAGCATAATAAATCCATTTTTAATCTTAGCATACATATGTGGGAATAAGACCATAACTGGCATTCATGAGACCATGTGAACTATTACAGGGAATCCCGATGTTCATTCTACATAGAGCTAAAAGGAGTCTGCTTTGCCAAGGTAAACTCGATCCTCACCCTATAGGGTCTATCCTAGCACAGTGAGGACCATCATTTGACCACACTATTTAGGCTCTATCCTAACATAGTGAATGTCCATCATTATGCTAATTGGATCCGACAGCACACCTTTAAGGCATAAAACATGAATATCATTCCTTTGGTGGCACATAGTTATGGGACTTGGGGATTTATATAAGGACCCTTGGATATAGTCCCCCTCACGTAGGTCCACTTGGTGCTAATTCATATCAAACGGAATACATAAAGTATGCATATGCATAGCGTTTAACATAGATAATACTTCGTTAAAATCATACTTTCATAGCTTTCAAAATAATCAATATAGTCTTTCATAAACCATCATGTCAAAAGAATAGTCCATCTACTTGCTTTCGCCATATTATGGATAGATATTCCCACCTAAATATCATCATAAACATTAGGGTTCTCATCACCTTTTTTTTATCATAGTATCATCATAGATTTTATAACATCATCATGGTCATAATGTCATCACAATTATCATTTAAAATATGATTTTCATACTTGAGATCATAGGCATAGAAATACATAGCTTTATCATAGGACACTAGGGCTGAGTGTGAGCTCATAGAAATTTGAGTCAAAATTATGCAATTGAGTAGTACTCTTAGAGAAACCATGCAATTAAAATCAAGTTAGATCATTAACAAGGGAACCCACATCAAATTATTAATCCTTAATCATGCATACTTTAAGATCAAATACCTTTTCTATATATATCATGAAATTCATTATAATTCATGCATAATTAGCCATAATATTCATAAAAGAGTCACAGTTCATGCATTAGGAATCATAGCTTAAAAGTCCATAAGAAATAATCATGAATTTTGATAAAAAGAAAGGTTTGGATTGGGCTTCATGGATAAAGCTAATCCATAAATGAAGTACTATATACCTCAAGCAGAATTCTTAGAATTAAAGAACAAAATCTGAAAAATGCTTAGTCAAACTTTCAATCTTTAGCTTCAATGGAACCCTTTACTTAGAAAGAGAAATATTGTGAACCCTTGAGAGAAATTTGGGAATTAAGATCTTTGAATGAGTTAGAAATTGGAATTTATAAAGGTTAAGTTGGTTAGGGTAGTTAGAGCAGCCAAAATGACGTAGTGTAGGAGTAAGATGGATTAGTAAAGTAAAAAACACCCTTCATTAAAAGCTATCAAAGTCATCCACGAATTCATTCTACGGATCGTGGATCAACTTACAGCTTGTATCTTTCCCCGTAGGTTGAGGTGTCATAAAATTTGAGCTACTAGAATTGTAGCTTTTGACCCAAGAACATGCAGCACAACTCTTAGATGAACTTACGGGTCGTAGAACCCTCGTAGTGACTCCAGACTTAGACAAAAATTTTTGGATCCTCAGGGCCTCCACCTACGAGACCTATTAACGGTCATGGTTCTTTATATGTTCCGTTTGCTAATTTTGTAAGTTAACTTTCAGAATTTCTTTGATTTTCCAATTTCAATAGGCACTTTGCACGAGCACACTTACGACCCATGATTGTATCTATGGGTCATGGAGTTGCTTGTAGAATCGACATGTTAGTAAAAACTTTAACTCTCAGTTTCCAAAGCCTATAAGCATGAGGGGTGTTATACATGACAAGAATGGAAATTGTAGAAACCCAAACTAAGGGCCTTACCCCGACAACAGTACTAGTCTTAAACGCTATAAAACTAGCTGCGAGTCAGTAGAGGAGCACCTGTTTCTACATGGTTAAATCATACATGCAAAATATATGTTAGTACTTTTGGAAAATACTAAGTATGTGAGATGCAATGCAAACATAAAATTGTAATGCCATCATTCATAAGTAAAACACGCACACACCCCATATATATATATATATATAAAAGATTGTAAAAGTATATAACAAGAGCTTAAGCATGCGTAAGGAATGCCACTCAATAAGAATGAGAATCAATGCATGAAAGGTCATATGTGATAGAGCCATATATAGAGTCATAAACTTGTGGGAGTGGACCTTAACTGACACATAAGAACATGTGAGCTTCTATATGAAATCCAACATAATCCCCAACCTTCGCATGGGCAGATCACTTACTGAGTAGAGCTTCATCACTTCACATGCATCTTAATATAATATAAATAACCTACGTTGATCTACTAGCCTTGCCTACAAGGTCTCCTATGATGACAAATAGTTATCAGACAATGAGATTCATATCTAATAGGACTTGACTCAACTAAAGGAATGATCCTCAATCTCAAGGTCTTCTCGGTGCTAAGTCATTCCACTGAATCTTTAAACATATACGTAGTAAATTTATGACACTTAGAAACTTTAGAATAGGCCGAGCTTAAGGAACCTCCACGTAATAATCATCCTTTCATCTTGGGGACCTTTTTAGATATCTTTTAGGGAAATTTTCAACATGATTTTATCTGTGATAAATCATAACTTCAAAAATGAACTTTAATGCCTTAATCATCAACAAATTTAAAACTATACCTGAAATTTAGTGGACCAACTCTTAAGTTAAAGCATCATAAATCATGAAAATACGTTGATTCAAAACATGTAAAACATCCCACACTTCATCATTAACAATACTCATCATTGGGATCATCGCCAATAACTTAAATATATAAAAACACTTAGTAAAACGTCATAGGATATCGTTGAAACCATTTAATAACATGAAGTATCATAAAATCATCATCAGCATGCATATTAACTTTCAGGAACTTTAAAAAAAAGGTAAAAAACATTATAATGGATTTTATGGGTGAAAGGAGACCCACAAATCAAACTCGCATGACTCAACTTAACTTCTAAGAAGAAGAAGCTTGAATCCTTTGGAGAGAACTTGAAAACTCTAGCCTTGCCTTGACCTTCTAGTGAGAGTATTTTCCTATAGTAAATTTTAGGATTGGGAGAATGAAATAATGAATAAGGGTCCTAGGGATTTAACATCTGATTTAGGACCCTTAGAATCCCAAAAATGACATAGTATGGAATTAGTATTTGCAAAAAAGAAAAAAGTGCCCTTCATTAAAATTGTCATACGAGATTACGAAAGCCTGACTATAGGCCATGGTTTAAACCACCGACTATAGTCTTGTCTATCTTGTTCTCCTTTTCCCATCTTCAGAATCTGTTTTGTTGACCCAAACTACGAAAGCCTTTCTACAGGTTGTTCTTTGACTTATGACTCATGGTTGGAGTGGTAGAGTCATTCGACACTTAGGAAATTTTCTTACTTTATAAAACTCATCTATAAAAGGATTTATATGGGTTCTATAATATCTATGGGCCATGTTGTTAATCGTAAGTCACTTTTTAGAAATTCCAAATTTTCATATCTGATACTCTCAATTACGACCCATTCTACGGATCATCAAATATTTCTTGGGCCATCATTGGCTATATGGGTTACCCCACACTTGGAAGCTTTTTTCCTTTCCTGTAGTTCTTGTTTAAGAGGATGACCTGTCGGCCATCATCCCATCTACGGGCCGTAAAGTAGGCTTCATGAACTGACTCCAGGTCAATTTTTAGTCTAACTTGTCTGCACTTCTAGCCTCCTAAACTGGGGGTCATTATAATATCTTCCTCTTGGAAACATTCATCCCTGAATGTACTTAAAGGTAGGCTATAAAGAGTTAATCAACAACTCATAACCTATATGCATGTGAAAATGCAAGTTAAACACCATTTCATAAAATTTTCAAAACCCACGTTCAAAACGTATCTCAAAACAGTTCACAAACATAAAAATAAATGTACACATCATGAAAAATTAAAATGCAAGGAATTTGAGATCTTAGAAAAGAATATCTTAATACCTTAGGCTTGAATAGAGTAGAATAAATATGAATAACGCTTCATCACATCCGCTTTCACTTCTCATGTGGCACCCTCAACTTGATAATTTCTCCAAAGCACTTTAACAAATGCAAGTTTCTTGTCCCTTAGTTTTTTTACTTGCTAGTCTAGAATCTAAATTGGTGCTTTTTAATAACTCAAGTTTTCTTCAATGTTCACATCTTCTAAAGGAAATATGGAGTTTGATTCACCTGTGAATTTTCTCAATATCGATATATGGAAAATCAGATGGATCAAATGCATCTCTTTAGGTAGGTCCAACTCATACGCCAAATTTCCCTCTCTTCTCACCACTTTGTAAAGCTCTACATACCTAAGGCTCAATTTCCCCTTTTTATCAAATTAGGTCACACCTTTCATAGAGGAAACTTTCAAATAGAGCCAATCACTAATTTGGAACTCAAGATCCCTTGTCCTTACATTGCATTAGGACTTTTGCCGGCTTTGGGCTATTTGCAACTTTTCCCTTATGATTTTAATTTTACCCATAGCATTCATGACTAAGTCTAGTCCTAACAATTCCACCTCACCAACTTCAAACTACAAAATGAATGATCTACATCATCTACCATACAACCTCTTGAATGGTATCATCTCAATGCTTGCATGATAGCTATTATTGTAGACAAACTCAATAAGTGGCAAATGCTCATCTCAACTCCTTTTGAATTCTAACGCACTACCTCTCAACATGTCTTCCAAAGTACAAAAATTCCTCTCGCTTGTCCATCAATTAGGGGATGAAAGGCAGTACTCAACTTCACCTTAGTACCAAGCCCTCTTTGCAAAGATTTCCAAAAATGGGAGGTAAATTGGACACCACGATCAAATATGATAGAGAATGGAATCTCATGCAACCTTACCAATTCCCAGATATATAAATGAGCATAATCTTTGGAACTAAATATAGTTTTGACCGGTAAGAAGTGAGCCAACTTTGTCATGTGATCCATTATTACCCATATGGATTCAAAATACTTCTTAGTTTTTGGCAACCCTACTACAAAGTCGATATTGATTTCTTCCCACCTCCAAGTAGGAATGTCAATGTCTTGGGATTGGCCACCTGACCTTTGATGCTTAACTTTGACTTGTTGGCAACTAGCCTATTTGGACACAAATTGGGCAAAGTCTTTCTTCATTTTGTTCTGCTAAGAGATCTTCCTTAAGTCCCTATACATTTTTGTAATGCTTGGATAAATGGAATATGAAGAGTTATGAGACTTTTACATTTTCAACCTCTTCAATTCACTATCATTAGGTACACACAACCTCCCTTGACACCGGATTACACTATCTCCCCCTTGTGAAAAAACTTCTATCTTTTCTTCTTTCACTAAGGCTTTCAACTCAGCTAAGGTGGGATCAAGGTCTTGATTAGACATGACATCATCAATTAAAAAAGATTTGGACCCATGAAGTACCATTGCACCACCATTTCCGGACTTATACCCCCAAACTACCCAACCTACAGACTTCTTTGGCCAACTCCTAGTTTCCATCATCTTCAATATGAGACATTCTACAATGGAAACTCTACTAAGGGTATTAGCTACCAGATTGACCTTTCTCAGGTGATACTTCACTCCTGTCATAATATTTGAGTAGCTCTAACCATCTCTGTTGCCTCAAGATGAGATCTTTTTGGGTGAACATGTGTTGGAGGCTATTGTTGTTGGTGAAGACATCCACATGGACCCCATACAAGTAATGTTTCCAAATTTTCAAGGAAAATAATACCGCCACAAGCTCAATATCATGAGTCGGGTAGTTCTTCTCATGTAATTTCAATTGTCTTGAACATAAGCAATCACCTTACCATGTTGCATTAGAACACATTCCAACCCCAATCTTGATGCATCAGAATAAACAACAAACCCATCATTTCTTTCTGGCAATGTCAATATTGAGGCCCAAGTTAGTCGATCCTTCAAAGTTTGGAAGCTTTTCTAACAGTCATCCATCTACACAAGCTTTGATTTCTTTTGAAGCAACTTGGTGAGTGGGGATGAAATAGAGGAGAAATCTTTAACAAACCTTCTATAATATATGGCTAGGCCCTAGAAACTCGTTATGTCCATAGGAGTCAATGGCCTTGCCTAATTTCTCACCACTTCTATCTTCTTGGGATCTAATTTGATACCATCACTTGATACCACATACCCAAAGGAAGGCAACCTCGCTTAGCCAAAACTCACATTTATCAAATTTCGTATAAAGCTTTTGCTCCCTTAGAGTTTGCAACACCACCGTCAGATGCTTTATATGCTCTTCCTGGCTTCAGGAGTAAATTAGAATGTCATCAATGAACACCACTATGAGCATGTCAAGATAGGGTTTGAACACCCTATTCATAAGGTCCAGGAATATAGCCAGGGCATTAGTAAGACCAAACAATATCACTACAAACTCAAACTGACCATACCTTGTCTGAAATGTTGTCTTAGGAATGTCACTTTGCCTCACCCCTAACTGCTGATACCCGAATCTCAAGTCATCCTTGGAGAAGTGTGTATCCCCTTGCAATTGATCAAATAAGTCATCTTTCCTCGAGAGTGGGTACTTGTTCTTGATAGTTACCTTGTTGAGTTACTGATAGTCTATACACATACGGAGTGACCTGTCCTTCTTCCTCACAAACAAAATTAGAGCAACCCATAGAGGCTAACTAAGTTAATGAAACCCTTTTCCTACAAATCTTTCAATCGCTCTTTTAGTTCTTTCAACTCTAAAGGAGCCATTTTATATGGAAGGATTAAGATAGGTTGAGTGTCAAGTAGGAGGTCTATACCAAAGTCTATTTCCATTTTGGGTGGAGCACCAAAGGGGATAGAGATATTGATTTGGGCAATTTGGCGCACTTTAAGAGTTAACGAGATTTTGGTTATTGTAGGTGTTTTAGAGTTGAGAAAGTTAGATGTGCTATTAGTAGGATAAACAGAGGGAGAGCGATCGGACCAAATGAAATTCCAGTGGATTTCTGGAAGAGCGCGGTCAAGGAGGGTATTAAGTGGTTGACTAGGTTGTTTAATACTATTATAAAGACCGTTAAGATTCCCTATGAATGGAGGAGGTCTGCAATAGTTCCATTGTGTAAGAACAAGGGTGATATTCAAAGTTGCAAAAATTATAGGGGTATCAAGTTGCTAAGCCACACTGTTAAGATTTGGGAGAGAGTGGTGGAGACGAGGCTGAGGAAAGTAGTGTCTATTTTTGAGAACTAGTTTGGATTTATGCTAGAATAATTAACTACAAAATCAATCCATCTTGTTTGGAGATTAGTGGAGAAATATAGAAAGAGAAGGAGGGACCTTCATATGGTGTTCATTGACTTGGAAAAGGCCTATAAAAAAGTGCCGAGGGATGTTTTATGGAGATTTCTAGAGGTGAAAGGTGTTCCAATAGTGTGCATAAAGGTGATAAATAATTGTATGATAGAGCCAGAACTCGGGAACAATGGTGAGAGGAGACGCAGAGTACTTTCCTATTGAGATAGGACTCCATCAGGGATCTATGTTGAGCCCTTTTCTTTTTGCTTTGGTAATAAATGAGCTAACACAGTCTATCCAGGAGGGTTGTCATGGTTTATGCTATTTACAGATGACATAGTACTAATTGATGAGACTCAGGCAGAAGTTAACTATAGATTGGAGGTTTGGAGGTATACTTAAGAATCCAAATGGTTCAAATTGAGCAGAACCAAAATAGAATACTTGAAGTGTAAATTCAGTGTTGCTAAAGATGTAGCATACATTGAAATGAAGCTTTCCACTCAACCTATTCCTAAGAGAGTAAGATTTAAGTAACTTCGATCCATCATCCAGAGTAGTGGCGATATTGACGATGATGTTACACATCATATTGGGCCAGCATGGACGAAATGGAGGCTTGCCTCAAGAGTATTGTGTGATAAAAAGATACCACCTAAGCTTAAAGGCAAGTTTTATAGAACGGAGATTAGACCATCTTTGTTATTGGGTGGAGTGTTAGTGAATTAATAACTCACATGTTCAGAAGATACAGGTTGCTGAGAAGATGCTGAGATGGGTGTGTGGATATACTAGGAGTGATAGGATTAAAAATGAGATCATCTTGGAGAAGCTAGAGGTGGCCCCTGTAGCTGACATGATGAAGGAAGCGAGACTGCATTGGTTTGGACATGTTAAGAGAAGGAGTATCGAGGCTCCTGTTAGAAGGTGTGAGAGATTTAATTCAAGGGATACGCGGAGGTGTAGAGGTAGATCAAAGAAGTATTTGGGGGAGGTGATTCGACAATATATGGGTAAATTTCATCTCATTGAGGACATGACTTTGATAGAAAAGAGTGGAGGTTGCATATTAAGATAGAGGGCTAACAGGTTAGTAGGGGTCGGTCGTTTAAAGATTTTGTGATATAGTAGGTTAGTAGGAGTAGTAATATCTTCATATCGTATGTTATCATTTTAGTCTTATATTTTTTTACTTTTAGCGTATTTACATTGTATGTATATCTTGTGTTGTCATATTCCATCTTGATATGTTAATTTTTGCGTATTTTCATTATATCATTTGCTTTTCCATTATTAGTCATTCTTTCTGTTTCCTTTCTTTTCCTTTTCTTTTTCCATATCTAGTATATTCTGCTTATGGGTTTTGAAACAAGGGTTTTCAGGAAACAGCCTCTCTACTTCTATGAGGTAGTGGTAAGGCCTTCGTATATTCTACCCTCCCAGACCCTACTGGTGGGACTCCACTGGGTAGGTTTTTGTTATGGTTGTTGTTAAGGAGCACCCAGTAACTTATTCGGAAAGACATCAGGAAACAAATTCATAATAGGGACCGACTAGAGGGAAGGGAATTTAGAATTGATATCTTTGACTCTTACTAGATGATAGATGCACCTTTTAGAAACCATTTTCTGAGCTTTTAAGAAAGAAATAAACCAACCCCTATGTGAAGAGTTACTACCCTGCCACTTAAAAGTTGATTCAGTTGGGAATTAAAACTTGATTCTATGGGTTCTATAATCGAAGGAGATATAAGAGGCATGCAACCAATCCATATTGAGTATTACATCAAATTCAACCATGAAAAGATCAACTAGATCACAAGATACCACTTTATGCAAAATAGAGATAGGACAATTTCTATAGACTCTTTAGGCAACAGTGGACTCTCCTACGGGTTTACTTACTTCATAGGTCTCATAAAGGACTCCAGGACATATATGAAATTTATTAGCAAGAAATGGGTTACAAATGACAAATTAGCTCCTGGGTCTAATTAGGCATATGCATCAAAATTGAAAACTCTCAATATACCGGTAATAACATCTGGAGCCTCTTCAACGTCTTGACGACCATGGAGAGCATAAAAACAATTGCTCTTTTGGCCACCTCCCACATTGGCCTTGGGGCCTTACACCGCCACTTCTACAATCCTTGGCATAATGTTTGGGCTTCCCACATTTGAAGCAAGTTTTCGATCCGACTAAGCCCTCTTCCTTGTGGAACCTTCCACTCTTAGCGCAATTTGGAGTCTGAGGCTTAAAAGCTACCCTTTATCTTCAGTAGCCCATGGAGGAGGAGAGTTAGTAGACTCTTGTCCACTCGCTTTTGGCCGATGACTTTGGAACTTGTGACCTTCACTTCTTTGGTGAGAATAGCCCCCACCATCGACCAAAGCCCTTATGGACTCATTTGCTCTTTACCTTATCTCCTCCTCCTCTATTTGCTCTACATAGATCATCAATAGGGAGATATCCATATCCTTCACTAGCATGGCTATCTTACACTCCTTGGATACAAAGTCGAGTACATCGGAGATGAACTTGCTCATACGGGCTCTTGGATTCGCAATAATGAACGGAGAATACTTGGAGAGCTTATTGAATTTGAAGGCATACTCCCTTACACTCATGGACTCTTGCTTGAGGTTAATGAATTCTTGAACTTTGTCCTCCCTTAGCTCAATCGAAAAGAAGGTTAATGAATTCTTGAACTTTCTTCCCATCCAATTGGGCCGACTGCTTGGCCGTTCTCATCCATCCATTGCTCATACCGTATTTTAGTTACCCCTTTGAGTTGGTAGTCTACCAACTCGGATATATCCTCAGAAGGGATACCAATGACCGCTAATATCCAGTAGGCCTCATTAATAAAATCAATGGGGTCCTCCTCCAACTTGGAAGTATAAAACGCTAGAGAACTCATCCTCATGAAGTCTCTCACTCGAGTGCTAGGAGTAGGAAATTAGGGAGGAACGATGGTGCCTTTATTAGCTTGGTTAGCCAATTCTTTGCCCAACATAGTGAAGGCGGCTCGAAACTCCGCATGAGACACCCCATCATCTTGTTGAAGCACAGAAACTTGTTGCTCAAGAGTGTCTCTTTGGTGTAGAGCTCTTCCTGGTGGCATGATCTAGAAATAATCAAAGAGGTCATTGTTAGTGATAGGAAAAACCTTAGTCGACTCTATAGGCACGACATGAACAAGAAAGCAGGGAAGACTTTCCTAAACCATCTCATAGCGTCTCACTCAAGATAGTGGCGTGCTCAACAACCTTCAATGAAACTCTACTCAATGTGGTATGCATGGACATCTAAGGAACATCTAAAATCTCAGACTATGATACAAAATCTGTAACGACCCGACCTAGGGCCTAATCATCACACGACAAATGAGACAGATGAAGGCACCTCACTCAAGTCACCTTTAATATCCCAAGGATTCATAGGTATACATTAAACATTTGCATAATAAAATGGGAAAAAGAGGTCTATGGAACCACATTATGATAAGAAGCAACGTTAAAAAGGAAACATCAACATTTGTCCATAAAGAATACCGACTAAACCACAGATAGGCAGAATTCTTAACAATCAGTTTCCATCGAATAGAAAAGACTCCATATATAAACAACTTAGAATGTAAAAGTGTCAAAAGAAACATATACATAGTGCGTGTCTGAAATACATAGAAAGAATGGAAATGGTAGAGACCTAAACTAAGGGCTAACCCCAACAAAAGTACTAGTCTTCAATACTATAAAACTAGTGTAAGACAGCGGAGGAGCACCTATCCCTACATGATGAAATCATGCAGGAAAAATATGCATTAATACTTTTGGAATATACTAAGTATGTGTGATGCAATGCAAACATGAAATTTAATGCCGTCATTCATAAGTAAAACATATATATAAAAGATGGTAAAAGTACATAACATGAGCTTAAGCATGCGTAAGGAATATTGCTCAATATGAATGAGAATCAATGCATGAAAGATCACGTGTGATAGAACCATATCATAGAGTTATAAACTTGTGGGAGCAGATCTTAACCGACATATAAAACTATGTGAGCTACTACATGAAATCCAAAATAACTACATATATTGGCAAAACGAGACCACTTATCAAGTAGAAATCCATCACTTTGCACATATCTTAATATAATATAGATGAACTACATGGATCCTCTACCCTAGCCTAAGAGCGCTCGTATAGTGGCACATATTATGGGACAATGAGATTAATCTCTTACTGGTCATGCCTCAACTAAGGGGATGACCCTCAATCTCAAGGCCCTCTCAATGTCAAGTTATCCCAGGGAATCTTTAAAGATTCACTTAGTCAATTTATAACACTTAGAATCATAAATAGCAATCTTTAGAGTAGCTCAAATTTAAGGAACCTCCACGTGAGAATTGTGCTTTCATCGTGGGATCTTCTTAAACATCTTTAGGGCAATTGTCAACTTGTTTTTATCTTTATAAATTATAACTTTAAAACTTAACTTTAATTCCCTAATCATCATCATAAATCATGCAAAACATAACTTGAAACTTAATGGGACAGCTTTTAAGCTAAAACATTATAAATCATGAAAATATGTTTATTCAAAACATGTAAAATAGCCCAAACATCATCATTAGCAATACTCATCATTTGGGTCATCATCAATAACTTAATACATGAAAATACTTAGTAAAACGTCACAGGATATAATTGAGACCATTTAATAACATAAAGTATCATAAAATCATTATTAGCATGTATATAACTTGAAAGTAAAAACACATGACAAAATACTTTTTGGGTGAAAGGAGACCCACAAATCAAACTCGCATACCTCAATTAGACTTCCAAGAAGAAGGAGCTTGAATCCTTTGGGAAGAACATGAAAACCCTAGCCTTGCCTTAGACTTATAGAGAGAGTATTTTGCTTTAGAAAATTTTAGGAATGGGAGAATGAAAGAATGAATAAGAGGATGACATACGGGCTATCATTGGCTATGTGGGTTACCCCACACTTGAAATTTTTTTCCTTTTCCTAAGTCCATCTTTAAAAGGATGACCTACAAGCCGTAAGTAGGCTTCATAAACTGACTCCAGGTCAATTTTCAGTGCAACTTTTCTGCACTCCGAGATTTCTAAACTGAGGGTTGTTACATAACCCATAAACCAATTCACAAACCCATTACTTGACATTAATAAGATGAGTGAGCTAATACACCAATCCATGAAATTAGACTTGATTCATATACAATGATAATAAAAAAAGTATGAATCTAAGTAAAGCCAAGCAACCCTCCATCAACTTCATAATCTAAAAATTCATAAGGAAAAATCACAATTAGTCATAGAATCATGAAAATTACTAGCTATTCATGTATAATAATAGTAGGACTCACCAATGTAAAAGATAATTTAAGGAACTCATATCATAATCTTCATAACCCCCAAATTATCTTAAAAGGAAACCTCCAATAAATTCATGAATTTCAAGTAAAAATAACGTAGTTTATATTTTTTCATACATATAGGTAGTAGAATCCACCAATTTAGAACCAAATTTAGGAAACCCTTCAAATATCTCTAAAATCGTAACTTCCATAATATAGGAATTTAAGACATAACATCCTTCCCATGAAATTAAACATTATTTCATAATAATATAGGCTAATTAACATCAATGAATTCATAACATACCATGATGAATCATAATATATAAAACCATGAAGAATTGTCTAGATCGTCTAGAGCAATCTGGAACTCGACAGGGCATTCAGTCATAGTGACCAAGTCATCAAATTTGATTGTGCTTGCTTAAGCCGCTGAGTAAGAAGGAAGGTCCACAAGTAGTATAGGAGGTTCCTATTACCTAGGCCGCCAAACACAAGGTCAAGGATGACCCGTTGCACCGTATACTTCAAGAGGAGAAGTCTAGGCAATCATGACAAGAGGATTCGTTGCTTCTTATGCAACAGACTTAGACACTTTACAAAGAACTGCCCACAGTCAACGAGATCGATCAAGGCCCTCCATCTCTTCAAAAAAATAGCAGACCGTACATGTATCAATCTCAGCAGAGATGCTGATCTGGATTCTGTCTTCTAACTCGAGGAAGAACCAAAGGGCGAGACAATCTTCTCCTTATAAGGGTATGAATCAGTAGAGGATGGCAACACAACTGAAGAATTCGACCACAACATGTACCAGATATCCAACATAAGGAAAAATGATGAGGTTGACACCCTGCATATTTAGTTGGTTGTCTTCTCATCCAAATAGGATTAGCCAGTGCAAGTAATCACATTCATGGATAGAAGGGACTCATCATCCATCCTTAACCCAGTAGCCTTACCCGATGATCACTAGATTTCTCACTTCTAGAACTTCAGCACTCCGTCGAGAGAAATCCCGACGACCAAGTTGATCACAATGCATTCAGTCCTAATTGGGTTCTTCCTGGGCTTGCAGTTCAAGACTAAGCTCCTTGGTTCAGCCATCCCCAGAAGAGGCCTCATATTGGGTTTGACATCTACAGGCAACTCAAGGACCACCTTGAGACACGAACGAAGGGAATAGTTTTTAATAAATAGTTCAAGTTGTATGCTACTACCTTCCAAGTTATTCCACATCTCTAGTGATAAAACCAACTCAAACAAAACCCCATTCATCACGATGATCACAAGGACACCAACTCCTCTAGTTGGAATGGCAGACTACTCACTGGAACTGTTCACCCAATTCGGGGATCTATTTGATCCATTAATCATGATGGAAAGAAGGACGTTCTACAAACTCCAAGTGTTCAAGAAATACGGAGGATCCATTCTTCAACCTTTAAGAGTCCACCTGGAGTACCCATTCTGCCATATTTGTATCCTCATGGCAGATAATTTCCCCCAAGAACTCTTGAGGGTGTTTTGGTACCTATATCACCAATACTACATCCTCATAGAGTTCAAGTGCAACCTACTCAACGATTTCGACCAAATTTAACCACTCTTGCAAAAATTTCTTGTGTGGTTAAGCCACGATGATAGTGGGTGCATTGCTTTCGAGATTCCTTTGAGGCTAAGGCTTTCATGTTGCATAGACCAATGAAGGTTATCATCTGATAGGTCCAGGTCCAACAAGAAATTTCCCTCTGCTAGAATCCCCCCCCCCCTATTTTGTCCTTGGAAGATGAATACCATGAAGTACAAAGAATCATCCGCCAGCAATATAAATGCATCCCTAAGGAAATATGGTCAATTGAAGGAGCACGACAGAACTACATCGATGACGACCCTCAATGGGAAAAGGTCCGACAAGCTACTAAGAAGTATTAGGTTCCATATGAGATCACTAGAGACTAGATCACTTAGGCCATAACGAGCATAAGGCTGAACCTTCCACCACAAAAATATGATCAGAAAGTAGCAGGACCAACAAGCAAGAACAGATACTTCACCAGATTGCTCAAGAGAGGTCTCGGGAATAAAGAGTTAAGTAAGAAGAAACACGAAATCAATTGATGGATACAAGAAGGATAAGCACGCCCACCTTCAACTCCTTCAAACCTTGTGTACTCAGATGCTCACTGATGATATGTGCAAGAATCACCATTCCAAACCACCTCCACCAACAAATTACCACATACCCAAATCACTCTCCATGTATACCCAAAACTTCCCCCACTATGTTCATCATAACTTTCTCACCAAGTTTATCGCAAACTTTCCGCACCAAGATTACCAAAAACTTCACCATGAAGGTCTCACAAAAGAATCCTGAAAGATGCCTACAAGTGGCTTGTGCACCTTCTTGGATGCTTCCAACAAGTAGCTTATACACCAGCTTACAAGATGCCTACAAGTAGCTTACACGCTTGTAGTCGCCTATAAGTTATTGACTCACTAGCTTCCATATGTTGTCACATGCCAACATAATGCTTTATTTTATGTGTTTTATTTTCTTACGCACTTTTCACATATCAGGTGAGGCCCAGTTTGAATAAAGTATAGATAAAGATAGTAAGTTTGGATGAGATTTACTATTTTTAGATACATTTACTATTTTTAGAATAGGATAAGGCCTATCCATTACTAGAATGTTATGCCATGTGCGATAATGTTTTTTATTTTATTTGAGTTTGTTTGTAGTAGGCAAACCTTTTCATATAAAATCAAGGACAAGTCCTTTAGAATGATCACATTTTACCAATCTTTGAAAATCCTAGAGTATACTTACAATAAAGAGTCCCTAGTCTAGAGTCTGAGAGAACATAGTCTTAGAAACTCTCTCAAAATTACCGCACCCTTATATATATACTTTGCTTCTGAATAATATTAGTGTTGGCTAAACTTTCTCTTGTTCTTCTCTGTTGGGTAGGGGATATAGGACGTTTAGTCCCGTAGTTTTAGAGCACGGTGGGGTTAAGACATGCTCTGGCGAGCTCTACTCACTAGGAAATTGATGGCTTGTTACATTATGCAATATCAGCTAGGCACAACTATAATAGTAAATGTTTACCCTTAGGCTCGTGATTACAATAGCCTCTGAAAATAGAATCGAGCTGGTAAACAAGTGATGGGAGCATAAGACTTGTTCCCAGATAAAGTTGAAGGGTACTATAGGTCAAGGAGATTTGCTTAAAGCCCGCGTGAAAAGTCCTAAAACTATTGAATCACCTACTGTATAGTTTACTGCTTGGTTGGTAAGGTCTCTAATATCGCTTGCATGGATGAGACACTCAAAATATTGTTGTATTAGTGTTTTAGTTGATCTTGCATAGCATATGATACCACACCGCCTTTAACCTACTAAGCCACCAGGTTTTCTATTCTACCGGTCCTATCTGTGGTGTGCTCCCATACCCTTGTTCGCCCCCTACCCTACTTGGTATGAGAGTTAGGTTCTTCCTCATCCCCGGAGGGAGGAACGAGGTTTTCATAAGGTCTACCTCTCATGTCTTACCATCAAGTTTTATATTCTAGTCATTTACTTTCTGTCAGCGTGTTTATTTTGTGTCCATAGCCATAAACCTATCCATAATCTTTACATAAATTATTTTGGTGTCTTTTCCTTAGATCGTTAGAACAAATAATTGTTTGTCTTTAGATTCTTAGAATAAATACGTGTGTGTGTATTTATCATTTTCATCTAGTTTGTGTAAATTTGTGTCTTTACATTATGAGTCCATTCTTTCTAAATCCTTAGCCAAGTTAGAGATGACTCTTACTCGAAGTAAATCTCTTTCTTGTAAATACGACTATCTCTATGAAATAGATGCGTTACCCCTTAAAAATATCCACCACATATATGGATTTATTGATCCCATATTCTGTCTTTGCCAAAAAGACCTGTTACCCTTGGTTGCAAATTTGCTCCCTAGTCCAATAGAAACCTAAAGGAGTGAGAGAATATTTTGTTGCCTCAAGACATGACCAACACTCTATTCTCGCTAACAGAAGGAATAGTTCATCACATTGCAGATGCCAGAGGACTTTCTATGCTAGTGGAAAAGCCTAGGATTCATCCATATCCATTTTGGTACCATTAGAGTTGCATTGATGTATCAGAAAAGAAAAGGCCAGCCCATAGTGGCTCGTCTTTCTCTCTTGGATACCCGATACAATGAGTATCAACATGTGAACTTAGGTATCTCTGAGATCATCCTCAATGTCCGAACTGTGTTCATCACGATCTACCCCAGCTTCAACATGTCCCTGCACGATCCATACCTTACAAAGGCATTGAAGATCTAGGTCTAGATACTCGGAGCTCCTCAAGGTACAGATACTATTCATGTGACCCTTTACTACCAGCTAACTTAAAGAGTTCAGAACCATGCCATAGACCTATCACTCCCTGGTGGTCAAGATGTTCTCTTCCTAAACATAGACGCCACCAATAAAACTGCTCAGTGCACTCAGATCCCTGGACAGATAAGCAGAGAGGAGCTCGTCAGTATTCTGCCTACCTTATAGATCATGAACTATGAGAAGTTGAGAAAGAAGGGTAGACCCCATAACCTGGTGAGCAAGTTAGACATAATGAAGGCATATGATAGGGTGAAATAGATTATTTTACCAAGGTTTAAAGGAAAACTGGGTTTAGAGAAAGAATTATCTATATGATTTTCAAATTGTTTAGTAACAATTGATATGCAGTGTTGACGAATGCACAGCCTAAAGATTTTTTAAAGTATTCTAGGTTGTTAAACCAAGGTGATCCTTGGTCACCCACTTTGTTTATACTAGCAGCAGGTGTATTGTCTAGAGCGTTGAATGACCTGCTAAAGGATAAGAAATTTAGAACTTTTGGCATGCCTATAGGGAGTCTCAAGGTGAATCACTTGGCCTTTACAAATTATATGATTATTCTGTGTAAGTCAGAAGCGAAAAATATGCAATTGGTTACTGAAACCCTTCATAAGTATGAAAGGGCCTCGGGATAGAAAGTCAATAACAAGAAAAGTGTTATATATCTTCATTATAGTGTTTCAGGAGGCGAAGCAATTCCAACAGAAATAGGGACTGGAATATTGAGGAAGGATTTTCCTTTTACCTATTTAGGGTTCCCTATCTTTTATAAAAGAAAGTAAAAAAATTGTACTTTCAGCAAGTGATTCATAAAGTATGGAGTAAAATACAAGCTTGAAAGAGTAAGTTACTTTCATATGGAGGGAGAGCTACCCTAATTAAACATGTTCTGCAAAGTACACCTATTCATTATTTACCGATGGTGGCCTCCATCTAACGTTCTAAACCAAATCCAAAGAATGATGGCCCCATTTTTTTGGAGTAGTTGTATTGAAGGGAGAGGAAGATACTGGGCTAGTTGGGATAAGCTATGTCTCCCAATGGCAAAGGGAGGTTTGGGATTTAGGCTAATGAAGAAAATTTCAATGGCTTTGTTTTGCAAGTCATGATGGAACTTTTGGACAAAGTTATCAATAAGGAATCAAGAAGGACGGAATACATGAATAATAAATACTACGAGAATTCTACTCAGTGTGGAGAAAAGGTAGTGTTGGATCTCATGTTTGTAAGAAGATATTAGATATAGAATCTCATACGACAATCAAATTTTATGGCATATTAGAGAATGGTCAGTCAATGCATGACATGATAATTAGCCTGGACTTGGAGATTTGTATTCCATGTTGGAAGATAACCTTGTTTGGGAATCCAATAAGTTAAAAAATAGTAGAACTCGTCAAAAATGGGGACAGAACGAATAAAACAAAAGTTGATGGCTTACAGAGGATGTGACAAATCACATTATTTAACATATCAAACCACCTAAGGAGGATACTAGAATGGACAGATCATGCTAGATATTAGAATTTAAAGGAGATTTTACAATAAAGATAGTTTGGGAGTATATCAGACACAAAGATGAGAAGAACACTATCTACAAGTGAATATGGAGCAAAGGAATACCATTTAAAATGGCCTTCTTTATGTGCAGAGTTTGAAAATTCATGATTCTAGTGGATGATAGATTGAGGAGCTGGGGAGTTCAAGGACCATCTAGATGTTGGTGCCGTGATAGGCTAGAACATGAGACAATCTCCCATGTCTTCCTAAAATCCTCTTTAGCTAACAAGACTTGATCCTCTTTTTTCTCTTTTGTAGGACAAAAATATTCAAGGATTGAACTTGAGGAAAATTAGTATTCTATGGTGGTACTCAGGAATTAAACAAAGAAAGAGACCCATATACAAAGTCATACCAAGTTTCATTCTATCGGAAATATGGAGTGCAAGGAATAAGAGGAAGCATGAGGGGAAAACTACGTCAGCATTTAGAATCGTCCACAATATAACGAGAAATTAGCAAATGTTGTGTCAAATGAGAATGCCTCAATTGTCACACATGGAAATTGGCCAAAGATGTTGAATTGGTTAGACCATTACATCCCAAAATTAAAGTAGAGAAAAATACTATGAAAGTCCCCACCTAAATGATGGGTCAAGTATAATACAGATGGGCATCTAGGGGAAATCTACGAGTGAGTTCCTACGGATTCTATTTGGCTTATGAGAAATAGGACTTATTATATGCAGAAGGACAGCTAATTGCGGATCCCCTAATACAGTAGCGGAAGCCAAAGCCATAATAAAGCTAGTAAACATTGTAAGTAAATATGTTATAGTAGACTTATCATTCAAATTGATTCTCTATTATTATGGAAGATCCTAAAAGGGGAATGGTCAGTGCCATGGAGTATTGCAGATATAGTAGCAAGCAGCATAACAAACATATTGTAACATCCGTGAAATTACCGAATACCCCTAGAATGGAATCATGTGCATAACACATCTTCTCATGCTCTATTTGCAAATCCAAGATTGAATTTGCAATCAGCACAAAAAAATGAATGAAAAAATGATCTTGACTCGATTTTAGAGCAACCGAGTCAAAATAAAATTTTTCAAATTTTACCCAAATAGTAAGGGTCCACGCCCAGGGTGTTACTCTCCTGGGAGGCGGACTCATACTTCATATTTTTATTAGTTCTCGACAAGAAGTTGGAATTCATGAAAAATGGGAAAAATATACATGTACGCGCCCAGGCGCAACGCGGACTTGTTATTTTTTTCTGACCTTCCTTCTTTTACTTAATGAAGGGTAGTTCCGACTTTTCCTATCCTTCTTAAGCCTAAACAAGTTGGTTTTTACCCAAATAAATCCCTAGAACGTACTAAATTCCTCTCATTAACATTAAAAGCTTTCCAAGAACTCATGCGTAGATTAAAGAGGCAAGCTAGGGCTTCAAGAATTTTTCAATTCTTCCAAGAACAAATTTCTCAGGTATGTAAGGCTACCAAAAATCTTATTTTCGTACCTAATCTATATTTACTAGCAAGAATACTAGTCAAAAGTCAAGCCAACTTCATTCCTCTGATCTTATGAAGAGATTCTAAAGTCTTATCATGAAATCCTTATTATTTTATTATCATTATGCTAAGAACTTCATTGTTGAGTAGTTTTTTTGGATTTCTGAAACATTACTTTATTTACAAGAACTCTAGATGAGTATTGATAATCATTCCATTATCATATTTTAAGACCACTGAAAAGTTATCCAGACTAAAGTATGAGCCAGTTCAAGAAGTACCTCAGCATGAATTATAGAAGTAGTCCATTTACGATACCATCTTTTGAGAATTGCATATCAGATTTAAAAGATCAGCCCAGTTAGTTAATGTATTTTGTTTTACTATTCATCGTGCATAGATTTCAGAGTTTGAAGATAGTTACAGTTGCAAATGCGTAATTTTATTAGTAAAGAGCATGTCTATTTTCTTTCTTTAAAGAAAGCATTATCAGTTTTGAGAAAGCGTTATCAGTTTTGAGAAAGAAAAGTCAGTTTAAAGAAAATATCTTGAGCCAAGGTTCCAAGTGACAGATTTTCAGTCCTGTAAAGTGGGACAATTTGACAGTTAATGAGCATAGTGCATGTTTTAGGAGTAGTATTGAGCACCGATATGAGTGATAATAATAAGAAATTGAACTCATAATCTACATAGCCAGCATTGGATAGGATTGTACCAGAAGACAATTCCTCACTTGCTATTGAGATGGCCCAGTTTTGGGATGGATCCACTCCCCTGATTTTTCGTCCCCTACCCCAGCAAAGTATGGGATGGCTCTGGCAGCGTGACCAAGTAGTTGTATCACCATGAAGCTCATAGTGGTAGTTGTCGGTTAGAGAACCTCACCAAGTAAAAGCAAGTTATTTTTATACAGATTTTCAGCATATATTCTATGGCAGCATGTGTTGTATCTATTACTTACACTTCTTTACTTTGAGATATGTTTTACTTAGTTTGAGCATGTTGCCTACCCTGAGTTTTCGTTTTTTTAGCCATTTTACATACCGTACATTTCACGTACTAACGCCTTTGGCGCTGCATCATAAGATTCAAGCCTCCACGTGACAGTAGATATTCACTACGTCGGCTTTCCAGAGGCAGTTTGTGAGACTTCTTTACTTTCAGAGGATTCTAGTCAGTTTAGCTTATGTATTTTATTTTATAGTCAGGTAGTCACGCGTCTTGTTGCGGCACCTATCTCAGTATAGTAGAGGCTTCATGGACATAGTTAGTGAGTCAGTCTAGTATTTTCATTTAGTTGTTCTAAACATTCACACTAATTGTATAACGAGATATTTTCAGACTTTGTATAAAGCAAGATTGAGATTATTTGGGTTGTACATAAATATTTTAAGAGGTACATTTTATAAAGCTTATGCATGCATGTGAAAGTCTCCAGTTGAATAAGTCAGCCAGGCCAAGAGTTCGCTTGGAGACTAGCGATGGTTCTCGAGTGCCAGTCACATCTAGGGTGTAGACTCGGGGCGTGACAAACTTGTTATCAGAGAACAGAGTTCAAGTGTTCTAGGATGTCTATGAAGTTGTATTTGTACGATCTTATTTATGGTTATGAAGGCCCAACTTCTACAAATGAGAAACTATTGACATCTAAGAAAAGTTTCCTTTCTTTCATGTTCTAATCATGCAACAGAGTTACTTCCTAAGAAACTTGTCCATGTTCGTACATTTGCCAGATTTGTTCGACTATCTCCCATAATTTAGGTGGTTGGAACAGAGAATTTCAGATCCTCCTTGTTGAGTTACCTTCAGATAAAGTATTCAGAAAGCAAAGAGACTACACTAGGCCTGAGATGAGCCAATTAGTCTGCTTGAGTTATCGATTCGAAATAATGCACTCTCACTCCTATGAATCGTGCGTTTGAGCTAGAGCAAAGACAAGATGTATTTTCAGACTCAGTTCCCGAGAATCATTTTCAGATGTTACTCTTGAGTAGAAAAGTCAAGTTATGCCTCTAATACATAGTAGTATCCCGTCCCCTTGAGAGAAAGTGATTGAAGGACCTTTTAAACTATGTGGTAGAATAGTCCTAAAACTAGAAAGATGTAGAAATCACGAAGAGTGAGAATAGTAATTTCTTGAAACTAATAGCTAAGAGCCATGTGGTGATTAGTCGAGTTCCTTACAACTCTTGGTTAAAGAGTAGTAAGTATCGTATAGATTCTATGATAAGGTATATAAAGAGTTGCTAGTTTGTATGAGATGGTGCACACTCGAATATGAAAGGAGTTAATGCTGAAGTAATATTGTGTTAGTGATGATAAGTATATGTGCTGAATATAAGAACAGAGGGCATAAGGTAGTAGATCTAAACTAGATTCATGATTTTAAAAGGAGAGTCATGTGAGATTTATTGAGTTATGAGCTTGCTAGGTAAGGAGGTATAATGGATGAGTGGATATGATCTGACACATTGTTTGTTTTTTTTACCTTCCTTCTTTTACTTAAGGGAGGGTAGTTCCAATTTTTCCCACCCTCCTTAAGCCTAAACAAGTCGATTTTTACCCAAATAAATCCCTAGAACGTACTAATTCCTCTCACTAATGTTAAAAGCTTTCCAAGAACTCAAGCATAGATTAAAGAGGCAAGCTAGGGATTCAAGAACTTGTTTTCAATTCTTCCAAGAACAAATTCCTCAGGTATGTAAGGCTACCAAAAATTTTATTTTCATGCCTAATCTATATTTGCTACAAGAATACTAGTCAAAAGTCAAGCCAATTTCATTCCTGTGATCTTATGGAGAGATTCTAAAGTCTTGTCATGAAATCCTTATTATTTCATTATCATTATGCTAAGAACTTCATTATTGAGTAGTTTTCTTCGGATTCCTGAAGCATTATTGAATTTGCAAGAACTCTAGATGAGTATTGATAATCATTCCATTATCATGTTTTAAGAGCACTGAAAAGTTATCCAGTATAAAGTATGAGATAGTTCAAGAAGTACCTCAGCATAAATTATAGAAGTAGTCTATTTTATGATACCATCTTTTGAGCATTGCATATCAGTTTTGAAAGCCCAGTTAGTTAAGGTGCTTTGCATTACTATTCATCATGCATAGATTTCAGAGCTTGAAGATACTTATAGTTGCAAATGCGTAATTTTATTAGTAAAGAGCATGTCTATTTTCTTTTTTTAAAGAAAGCATTATCAGTTTTGATAAAAGAAAAGTCAGTTTAAAGAAAATATCTTGAGCCAAGGTTCCAAGTGACAGATTTCCAGTTTTCCCCTAAAGTGGGACAGTTTGGCAGTAAATGAGCACAGTGCATGTTTTGGGAGTAGTATTGAGCACCAATATGAGTGAGAGTAATAACAACTTGAACTCATAAACTACGTGGCCAGCATAGGATAGGATTGTACCAGAAGATAATTCCTCACTTACCACTGAGATGGCCCAGTTTTGGGATGGATTCACTCCCCTAGTTTTTCGTCCCCTACCTGGACAAAGTATGGGATAGCTCTGGCAGTATGGGCAAGACGTTGTATCACCACGAAGCTCACAGTGGTGGTTGTTGGTTAGAGGACCTCTCCAAGTAAAAGCAAGTTATTTTAATACAGATTTTTCAGCATATATTCTATGTCAGCATTTGTTGCATCTATTACTTATGCTTCTTTACTTTGAGATATGTTTTACTTACTTTGACCATGTTGCCTACCCTAAGTTTCCATTTTGGCCATTTTATATACCATACATTCCACGTACTGACGCCTTTGGTACTGCATCGTTTTATGATGCAGATTCAAGCCTTCACATGATAGAAGATATTTAGTATGTCAGCTTTCCAGAGGCAATGGGTGAGACCTCTTTGCTTTCATAAGACTCTAATTAGTTTAGTTTATGTATTTTATTTTATAGTCGGTAGCCATGGGTCTTGTTGCGGCACCTATTTCAGTATAGTAAAGGCTTCATGGATATAGTTAGTGAGCATTCAGTCATTTTGAACATAGACACTAATTGTATAATGAGATATTTTCGAACTTTGTAAAAAGAAAGATTGAGATTATTTGGGTTTCACTTAAATATTTTAAAAAGTACATCTTGTAAAGCTTCTACATGCATGTTAAAGTCTCCAGTTGAGTAAGTCAGCTAGGCCAAGGGTTTGCTTGGGGACCAGTGATGGTTCTCGAGTGTAAGTCATGTCTCGGGTGTAGACTTGGGATGTGACACACATACTCTGAAGGAAGGAAACCAACTTATTTGATTATATAGCTAATAAATCAATAGACAGGGGAGGGTGCACAGTTAATAACTTCAGGGACGTGGACACAAGAGGAAGGAGAACCATTAATAATGACAAGATGAAAACCCCATATTTAAGAGTGATAGTATCCAAGGATAAAGGGGTAGGGGAGGCAATAGCACATAGTTTTCACTGAACATAATATTTATAGCCTTTTTCGACAACAAAAAAAGTAAAAATGCAATCTAGCCTAATCTGATCAGTCAGCTAAAATGAACTCAACAAAATAGGTACATCTGGGAAAATTCTGAATCTAAGAAACCTGGAAGAAAGACACATCACTTGTAAAGAGTGGCAGAATAGAACTGTAAGGCCTCACCCATGAGAAGTAGGAAAAGTGCAAGAGGTGTCATGAAAATTTCTTAAATGTCAGTTGTTATGAGGGGTCCTACGAGACATAAAAAGCTCCACATGCCGTAAGTGGTTCTCGTAGGTTGAAGGTCAGACTTGGTAAAAATGATAATTTCTAAAGTAGAATGTATGAATTATCAAACAGTCCGTAGAATCTCTTACGAACAGTAGGTCATGTCATGGAATGTGAATCAGAGAATAGTTTTTGAAAGTCTAAAATGTCATCAGATGAAACCCCTATCTACGCCCTATAAAATGGACCACGACCCGTAAATAGGGTCTCGTGTTCTTGTTCGATAAAATTTTAAAAGGGGCAAATCCAACCTTTCCTGTTGTGTAATGCCTATACTATATCATTTTGACACTCAAAGAGCCCCTTACCAGCCTTCATAACCCTAATCCACTCCATCCCTCTCATTCACAAAATCCTCTAAGTCCCCAAAACACTCTCAAGCTCTCCAAGGTCTTCAAAGAGAAGATGCAAGCTAGGGTTCTAAATTTCTTATCATTTTCTAAGGTTTTTACATTTCCTATTACTAAGGTATGTAGGTTTTGATTGTGGGGACCTTTCCTCCACAAGCCCAACTATTCCTCCTCTCCATCCCAAGTTATGAAAATGCATGGTGATTTTATAAACTCTTTTGTATGATGATAATATGGAGTATTTTATAGTGCTACACCTTTGTATATGATTAAGCATTGAAAAGCCATATGAAATCTATTATTTTATATAAGGGTTTGATGATACCCTAACCAAGTTTTACTATGCTTTGGTGGGTTCTTTGAACAATAAATAAGTGATTCTATTTTGTAACTCTCATGGCATTTACTCATGATATGCATTTTGAAAGTTTACACACAAACCAACCATGATTTGAATAAAGATGTATACCAAACTTCTATAATTGTGAAGGCCTTATGGCAAGTTATGTGAAACTTTGAATGATATGAGTTTTGAAAGAGCTATTATGCATGTTATGAGACATGAAAATATTGTGAAAGTTATGAAGTCCTATATTGATGTTAAGAATCTTTGGTTTTGATGAGATATTCTATGAATTGTGATAATATTACGATGTTTTGCATATTATTGCTATAAATATGATTTGAGTATTCCTTGGGTTGTGACCTAGTACCGAGCAGACCTTGGTAGATAACCAGTATCCCATAACTATGTTTCCACCATAGTTTTATGAATTAGCTAATGGATCTACATAGCTTAAGTTGCATGATTGACCAAAATGGGTAATGTTCCTGTGTGGCACATGTGAATCAAATATCAAAAAGAGTGGTGTTTCCATATGGTTAATAAGGTATGTATACCAAATGGGTGGTGTACCCATAAGGTGAATATGAAGCACTTTATTAAAAGGGTAGAGTTCTCGTAAGGTGCGTGTTTGATTTACCCTAGCAAAGTAGACCACTCCTAGTCCAATGTGGAGTGAACATCGGGATTTCAAGTAGTAGCTCGCTTGGTCTTACATGTCGATTATGGTCCCTTCCCATATATATGTATGCTATGTTATATGACTTGATAACTCTTTATGCATATTTGACCATGGCATTGAACATGCATGATGTTAAGCTTATATTTATTGATTATGATTATACATATTGTTTAATTATGGCTTATGCTCTTTATTGCATTTGCACCCGGCATACTTAGTACATTCGAAGTACTAACGCATACTTTTGCCTACATGATCTAACCATGTAGGGACTGAAGTTTCTTTCCATCCTCCTCCTCTACGTGATTATATTGTTTGAACGGAGATTTGCTATTGGTGAGTCCTCCACTTCTGGGGACAGCATCCACTTATTGTTATGCCTTATTTAGATCTTGTCTATTTTGGATATTATCTTTTGAAGGTGAGCCCGGAAGATGCTTTAGCCCCTATTCTATTCATGATTAGAGGTGTTGTTGGATTTTGTTATGGCTATGTATGATTGAGCTTGACTTGCTATGTTATGTGATTATTGAAAGGTTTCCCTTAGTCCTCATTCCGTATGTGCTTGTTGTATGGTGATGGTGATGGGATGAAAGTCACAAGCCCCTAATTGCCCCCATAGCATGAGAAATACTTGCCCACCCCTTAGATTTACCTACTATTCATGCTTATTCTCTTCCCTACAACATCCCCATAGTGTGAGTCCAAAGCCCTAATCTCCTTAGAAATTATGTGTTATATATTTGTTGCTCTTCTATGCTTTCGTAAAATCTAGGATGTGCTATGCATGCCTAAGAGGCTTGTTTGGGATCCCTTTGAGTTCCCATTTGTCATATCATATTTAGGCCCTTGGCTTGGGGAAAATGTAGTAAGAAAATGTCGAGAGAAGGAAAACAGTCAGATCAGCGTACTTACCAAGTGAAAAAGTATCTTGCTATCACTTAAATCCATTAAAAACATGGTAAAGGAGTCCTATGGAACCGTAGAAGGCAGTTCGAAATAGGATGAATAGTAAAAGATATAGGTCAGAGTAAGTCAACAAAAAGATTAATAAAGCATCATAAAAGAACAAGGAGTACTTTTGATACCTGATCTGCAAGAGATGAAGAGCATCAAGGAATATTGGTGACCCACACAAGAAAGAAACTAAGAGTAAGGTTTCCCCATAGAGGCAACATTGCTAGTAGTGTTTGGAGGAAATAGAAAAGGGGAAATACATTAGGAAACCCTACTCCTGATTATTATAGTAGAATTGTTCTTCTTGGGCTTTGCTTGAGACAGACCATTGGAGTTTTTCGTTTGATAAATTACACAAATATACATTTTATATTTCTATAATTTCATATAATCCCAACAGTTTAAATTAATTACAAAAATCTCAACTTTTCTTTTTCTCTCACCAATCCATTGATAAACTCCCATGCCATAATTATCACCCCTCAACTGATGTCTATTTCTTATGCATCAGTTTTTATCACTTCCATAATTAATGCATTGATTCCTTTTAAGCTTATAATTTAATTAAAACTCAATCCTTAAAAAATTAAACAAATCAATTTCCCCCCTTTTCCATTCTCGACCCAAATCCATTTTCGAAGAGTTCTCTCTCCTGTCTGAAATTCTCCATGGCTATGGAGAATTCCCCATCTTCCCCACCACATACAACACATTCACCCACAAACAATGAAGAAATCGATGAAACTGATATAGGTAAGATACATTCGTATAATTGATATATCAGCAATGTTTGTTTCCTTTGATATATAAATATTGTATCAACTCGCATAATTCTGTTTGAACATTGCGAAATCTCAATTTTTGTTGTATCAGTATTATATTATTTCTATCAATAGTTATAGTTACTGATACATTCTGCAATGAAAGTTTTGCTTTTGACATATATCAACAACAAAACCTCATTGTATGTGTGAATTCTATATCAACAATATAGTCATTGTATCAGCAATATAAGTACAATGTATCAGTTATATCAAGTATGTACTATTTATATCAACCTTTTGTTATATTGTTTATTATCAACATTGATACACTTTTCATTAAATGTTACACTACTTGGCATGCATCAACAAGTTGCAAGAAAAGTTGTTGATACGCTGTTGATTACTCAGTGTTCATGACCTGTGTGTTTTATCGAATTTCAACACAATTCTTAGACTCATTCGTTGTATCAATAGTCTGTAACTCCCCATCTGTTAAATCAACAGTATCAATACACAATGGGTAAATACCAAAACTTGATTCTTTTTTCTTCACTTTGATGTATAGCATTACACCCATGTTTTTGTGAATTGTGATTGACGACGAATTTCCTACCACGACATACTTGATCAACAACTTTTTTTTCTGTTCATCCACCCTCAACTCGACAATGATGACTGCCTTCACATTAACAAACGAGATATTTTCTCCGATAACTATTCAATCACTCTTATGACTTATGTATACAATATTTCCCAAATTCCTGAGTGTCGCAGCATGATTGATACATATTCATGCTGTTGGAATCGGTAAAAAAAATCATGACATTCTCTTGAAATTTTTTCGTCTGGATCTCCTCATCAAGCTTTTTTTTTAAATTTGAAATATCTAATTAGTTACGCATGTTGACACCCAATTTTTACCCTCCACAACATAAATCAGTCATCGAATTTTGAACAATTTTTTG
>JAABOM020060481.1:0-11838 GCA_011800125.2 Solanum clarkiae
CATAGTTCATAGTCAAATTCATAGTAAGTAAGACCCATAAGTAAATCAACTTAGAAACATGAGATTTATGTAAAAAGCTTGGGCACCATAGGTAAGAGGACCCAATGGTTGAAACATGCATACTTTAGGTTTGGAGAATTTCTTGATGAAAATTGGAATGCAGACTTGAAGCTTGAGTGAAATCCTTAAGATCCGGAATGAGGTTGGAACTCTTGATTTTGAGTAAAATATTTGTCTAAGTGTTTGAGAAAGTATTGGGGAATGTCTTGTATGATATAAAGGTGAAATATGGATAACTATAGGTATTTTCATATATGGAAAGACTTAGGCCCAAGACCCAAAAGTCTTGGACTGAACTAATAAAAACAGTCCACAAAATACACTGAGGCGTGCCCTTGGTACGTCGAGCCTTGGGTGCGGTTCTTCACTAGAAATCATCAACTTTTGAATTTTGAATTTTGATATGGATGCTATAAAATTAGGGTTAGGCCCATTCCCCACTCAATTTTTCCCCCTAAAAAATAATGTGAAGTCGGATTTTTCATATCACGCATGGATTTTGAGATATATAGAAATTATGATTCCGGGCACTTCTGAGGCATACTTTTGAGCACTTTTTGGGGTCATTTCATCTTGGATACACAAGCAAAGTGGCTTCACGACAAGTATGTGGATTAGGTTAAGGTCCTTTGGAGAAAACAACATACTGAAAGTGCTATGTGGGAAGTGGAATCGATTATGATGCGATGATACCTCTATCATTTCCAATCTACTCAAGCCTATGGTATTAGGTTCTTTGTATTCTCAATGGTCCTAATTATTTCACTCTTGGGTTTCATAACATGACATGACATGCATACATGTTCACAAGAATGATTTAAAGATATTTTGATATGAGTTTTAATGATTGTATGATTTTCAAGCAACGAGTTATGCATTGTATCTTGTACTCGAATGTTTCATGTTCCAAGTCAAGCCTTTCAAGCCTTGTTCTAGCATATTTGAGTACAAATATTCCATGGTGGCTAATGATATAAGAACCCAAATTTTGTATGACCTTAATGGTACTTGAAAATTTGATTTCAAAAAGTTTTGGACCAAGGGGATACCTTATGGAAGCCTCCAAAGGTCGCATGGAGGGGCCTTATGTGTTGAGTGTTGGCATTAATGTGGAGTTTAAGACCAAGTAACACCTCGCATGAACCCCACACGGTCCATGTGAGGTTTCATTGGTCGTGTGGTGGACTGTGTGAAGGACCTTGGCCTTGAAAATCCACATTTTGGCTAAGGCTTGTCACATATGAACCTCTCGCGGACCGTATACCCCTTCACGATCTGTGAGGCCTTTTGTATAGGTGTTGGTGTGAAAATATTTCTAAGTATAGAATCACCATCTTGGAGTTTTATCATTGAAGAATTTTCTACGTCAACCATCACGAAAGGCCACATGATCCGTGTGACCTCTCACGGACCTTGAAGTGCTCTGTATAGGTGTTGGAGTGAAATTTTTCTAATATGGAATCACTGTCTTGAACCTTCGTTAGTGGAGATTTTTCTAAGTATTGGATCATGAATGGGCATATGGTACTTATGCCTTTGTACACACCGTGAGACCCTTCCATGGGACCCTTAAGTCAGTTTATACTTTTCCATTACTATTTATTCTTGTTCTAACACTTAGCTTCTCATTCACTCGGTCAAACGCTTTCCAAATCCTCTTTTTGGGCTCTAATAGGAGGATTCCCATGGAACCCTCAAGCTCCAGCTAAATTCATTTTCAAGCCTTCAATATAAGATTATTTATATGGTTTCGGATCATCATGGGTCTCCTTCATCAGTCCAAGTTCAAAGGAATTCCATTGGCTAAGCTTTCCACAAGAACCAATAGAAGGGTAAAATTTAAATGGTCATATCTCTTAACACAAAATGAATAGGTGGCCTATGACCTATCAAATTGAAGCACTTCGAATTAGCTTTGCAATGCATCTAGTTTCACCTAATTTTGAGTTTAGATCAAGAATTTATGCCTAATTTTGTAAAGCCCATCCATGCAGTGCTTTCTCTATTTTGGCTAAGTAAGGCTTCACGGAGGGACTATTGGTCCATTGACCTTGTACGGACCATGATACCTTCTCATGGGACCCCTGGCAGCAAATCTTATTCCATTTCATTAATGGTTATTTTGTAATTATGGCAACTCCGAAGGGACTTTTGTGGCTTCCTATGCTATCCTAAGACATTCAAATGACCTAAACTCTTCTTCACTCATTCAAATTCATTCTCACCCTTAAAATTATATTCAATCTCTCTCTCTCTCTCTCTCTCTCTCTCTCTTAAAAACTCCCTAAGGTGAAAATTGAAGGATTGTCTTAAAGCTTAAGGAAAGGGTCTTCTTCTTCATCAAATTTATTCCTATTTCTTCTTGGTTAGCTATGCTATGTGGGTTTGATTCATGGTCTCTTTCATCCATGAAGACCCAGAACTCTTATACTTGATTTTTATAAAATTAATCTTACTTTAATTATGGATTTTTAAGGTTATTGTTTATTTGATTCAATTGAGATATGGGCTATGTTTTATTGTTGATTTTAAAGTGATTTAAGCCCTAATATGATGAATTGTATTGAAGTTATGAAGATATGAATGTGCATATCCCTTTTAAAGTTTGATTTAAGCATGGGTAATCTATATTGTGATTTAAATGTGGACTTATGTATGATTTTACTTGAATTTCATAATTATTGTTGATTAAGATTGAACTGCCCATGCTATTCCCATCTAATTCATGGCATATATACATAATTATGGTTTTTATGAAGTTTGTGATTTGGGCTAAGTCACAATTATGATGATGATTATGTTTAAATGCAAGTATGGGTATGATAAGAATGTGATTACATATAAATGTGTATAATTATGAATCTTTGAGCAAATGATGGGTGTTTTACGTCAAATGTTTGTGTATGAAGGAGCATAGACTTCAGATTGGAGGAAGGGTAGGCTATCCCCAAGGGTCTATACTCCTTTCTCATATCTATGTCTTTACTGCAGCTATTCCTATGTATAAAAGTCTGACATGAAGTGTGATTTGGCCTTTTAGCCTAAGTATGCATGAATATGAAGTATGTTTGGCTTTTAAGTCTAAGTATGCATGATTATTAAATGTTATTTGGCCTTTAAGCCTAAGAATACATGTAAACGATTGAAAGTCTTATAACTCTTTTTCAAGAACGTATATGTATATGTATTCTTGTGGGATGATGACTTAGCACCAATGGGATTGGAGGCAAGGTAGAGTAACCCCAAGGGTTCATACTCCTTTCTCCTGAACTATGTGCCTAACATATGATTATGTTTACACCCCTTTGTGGTGGATAATGATGAATGTTAATGGATCTACCTTTGGCAAGTAGGTCACCTCTTTCTCCGTTGTGGGAAAGACGATAGAGTTCCAAGTTATAACTCACTTGGTATTATGTCAATTACGGTCCCATCCCCATTATATGTGAAGTATTTTCGCATTCATGCATCATCCATTTCATGGCATATTGATATGCTATCCTTCTTGTTATATGATTCTTTCTATATACGTGCCTCTTGTCATCTAACATTAAATGCAGGTTTAATGAACTCATGTGCATTGCATGCCCACATACTTAGTATATTCAAAGGTACTAACGTATACTTTTGCCTACATAATCTAACCATGTAGGGACCAGAGACTACCTTCATCGATCATTTGACGGCTAGATCGGATTTGAGACATTCGATGTGGTGAGTCCTATCTTCCAAGGACAATCCATGATTCCTCTACCTATGTTTCTTCCGTTTATGTTATTTACTTTGAGGGTTATCCCGGAACATGTCTTGGCCCCTGCCATATCTTATGAGTAGCGGAATTGTTGGACATTGTATAGACTCATACGGATACATGTTATGTGTCGTATTTGGAGATTATTATTATTATGGTTATCTAATGGATATGGTTATTATGAGTCGATTGTGATATGTATGTACATTTTTATATGGAAATGTGGAAGATCGCTTTGCCCCTATAGCATGAGTTATACTTACCCACCTTTTAGTCCTTACGTGCTATATGTTATGTGAATCCATGTTATCCCTTATCCTTATGGCATCCCCATAGCGTGAGTCTCACTTTCCCATCCCTTAGAACTTTGTGTGTATTATTTCGTATACACTTTCGAATCGATGATGTGCGAATGGGTGCTATTAGGCTTGTTTGGGAACTCTTGGGTTCCCATTCTCCATGTCACTCCTAGACCCTAGGTCTGAGTCGTGACACCAGGAATTGTCCTAGACCATTGACTCCAATGGTTATTAGGAGTTTCTTAGTTTTGGCGGGGTGCTACCAAAGATTAGTCAAATTTTTCTCTTCCATTGCTTTTCCATTGATGAAGTTGACACAAAATAAATCTAAATTCATACTGACCAGTGAATGTAAAAGAAGTTTCCAAACTGTGAAAGATGAGGTTACATTCATTCCTATTTTGACTCTACCAGAAGACTTATAAGGGTTTGTGGTGTATTTGTGATGCATCAAGAGTTAGCTTGAGGTGTGTATTTGAAACATCCTACACTTGCCTACGAATACCCCCATAATTGTAATTCTCTTATATCCCAAATCGGGGATATTTAAACACCCCTCCACATAGCTCGGAAAGACCCTATGATGCATTTTTTTTAATATCTCAAAATTTGTGTAGAATTTTGCAAATTTAACTTCATATTCTTGTTCAGAGGGCAAACTTGAGTGAGAAAATGTGTACCTAAAATGTATACTTTGTCTATGCCAAGAAAAACAATTTTTGGTGAAACTTCGCAAAACAGTAGCTATCCGCGAAAGGTCCGCTAAGTGGACCTGAAGCAGACTAGTTCAAAATCTTCTGAAAATTTGTGTTTTTTACTCTAGGGAAATTGGATAATAACCCTATATGTATATACATGAAAATCCCTCATTGTCTAGCCGTTTTGAGCCCTAAAAACCAACCAAAAACCTCTCAAAGTCCTCTTTAATCTTCATCCAATTCTCTATTCATTCTCAAGTTTTTTCAAGAAGTCTTGTGGGAATTCAAAGAAACCAAGTCAATCCCCAAGTCCTCCTCAAGATTCAAGTGTTCCAATCTCTTTTCGGATATAAGGATTCATTCAAGCTTCAAGTCTCTATTTGAAATCTTCTTCGAGAAACTCTCCAAAGTCAAGGAATGTAGGTTTTAGCCATCGGGTTCTTCCACCCATGGTGCCCGAATCTCCTTTTTACTTAATTTGCATGATTTAAAGTTGATTTTACAATGGGTTTACTAGTATGAACATGTCCATGAACTATGTTAAAGCTATGTAAAGTTGTGACTATTTTGCTATTCTTTGAGCTATAAATCTTGGATCTATTGTAAGATTTGATAAGGGGTTTTGATTGTATATTACCTAAGGGTGTTGATTGATGGTTTTACAATGGATTTTCTTGTATGATTTCATCTCTATATTTCGTAGTTTTATACTACCATTTCACACCCACCAAGTGTTTGATAAAATGTGCGGTTATGGTTTCTTGAGGAATTGAAGGTCTAATGCATGTCTTATGAGTTGAATAGTGTTGTGATGATTATATCATGATTAAATAATGATGGCATGATGATGAATCAATGGTATGCATATGATGTATAATGATGAGAGGAAATATGGGTATATGATGACCTTCTGATGATGAAAGTATGTTATATATGTGTTGAATTTATGAAAAGTATGTATGATGTTTCAAGTCAATCACCTTTTGAGGGGGTGCCAAGCCTCAATTACCTTGTTGAGGGGGTGCCAAGCCTCAATCACCTTGTTAAAAGGGTGTCAAGTCTCAATCACCTTGTTGAGAGGGTGCCTAGTCTCAATCACCTTGACGAGGGGGTGCCAAGCCTCAGTTTCCTTATTAAGGGGGTATCAAGCCTCAATCACCATTCAAGGAACAGTGTGCCTTGGAGTTGAGAAGTAGCTCACTTGGTCTATGATGATGGTCTATTCATATGCATGTTCTAATTCTATATAAGAATATGATTCACTAACATGTTTTAATTCAAACATCATTCATACATATTATATTGATAGTATGCTATCTATTGTCTATGTTTACGCACTTTTATTATTGTCTATCTCTTGTTACATTGCATCCTACATACTTAGTAAATTCCAACATGCTAACGCATACTCTATGACTACATGATATCACCATGTAGGAACCGGAGCCCTACTTGAGCATCTCCACCCACGTAGTTAGCAAGGTTTCACTCAAGCTTGTGGGTGAGTCCTCCATTTTAGGATGTTACTTATGATCTCTTGTTATTTATTATGACTTTCTCTTTGACTTATGTATTGGCTATGAGGGTGAGTCTGGTTGCTTTTTCTTGGCCCCCCTCTTGCCTATGTAGTAGAGGTGTTGTTGGATATGCTATGTAAATATGCTATGAGCTTGACTCTATTGACTCTTGATGTTTATGATATAGAAGTTTCTCCTTAGTCCCAATTTACCCTTGTTTACATTTATCTCTTATTGTCATTCTAATTGCTTCCATGACCAAGGATGTGTATTGATATGTTGTGAGGCTAGTTTGGGGATCCTTCAGGTTCCTCATTCGCCAGTCACATCTAGGCTCTAGGCTTGGGTCATGACAAAGGCAGTATTAGAGCACTAGGTTGTTAGATCCTCGGAGTCCAAATACCATGTCAATTATAGTCTTATTCATGGTTGTGTTGTGCACCATAACTATGAGTAGGAGGCTATGAGATGTTTTAGGAAATGTTTCTCTTCTTCATGTTCTAAGTTGTGCTATAGAGTTGGAGTAAGTTTTCCCCCCTAATGATTATTCTTTTCTCTTCTAGTTGATCATGCCATGTCAAAGAGGAAGATGAAGGAAGGTAAGTTGAAGGTTTTGATTTTTGATAGATTTGAGTTTCACTATTCCTTTCATTATTACTTTTGATTGCTAGTAGACTTCTTGTGTGTCCCGAGTTGTTATATGAACCTTTGGTGTCTATCCTTTTGTTGAGTGTATTGTTTCTAGAAGGTTGGTAAGTATTATTTCGTGGTCATGTGGTGTTTAGGTCTTGCCTTGTGATTTTTTTGGATTGGATGTGGTGGGTTTGAGATCACACTTAGAGCGGATTGTTTGCATGCATGTTGTGTCTTCATGGATGGTAGAACCCGTAGAGTTACAATCCGACTCCCTATGAACCCGTCTTTCAGAAGGAGGTTGTCAAATGGTAGCAAATGAGGTAGGTCCATTTCTTTCTTAAGGTACAATTGATCCATAAGGGTGGCATTCATCATCTTGAGAGAGTTAGGGGTGTTGAACCTAAGGTATTTTCTATTGAGATGTTTTCGGTAATCAATGAGTTCTTGAGAGTCCTTTCCGATATTTTGAATTAGGGTTAGTGTCTTTTAGTTTGACTAGCATATCAGCTATGCCTATAAGTCTCATGAATAAGATCTTTAGTCCCTGTTTTATTAGGTTTATGGTGGTTTTGGTATGATGGTTCATTTCCCTAAGTGAGGAAGTGCATGTGAGTCATTTGAAGGTAGTACTACAAAGTTTAAGAAAGAAAAATGGATGCTAAATAAGGGTTGTAAGAGGTTGCCTTCCTAGGTCGTGTGGTGCCAGGTGATGGTATTAAGGTGGACCCCAGTAAGACGAAGGTGATTAGAGATTAGCCTAGACCTTGACTTCATCAGACATTAGGAGATTCTTGGACTTAGCGAGTTATTACTCGAGTTTGTGAATAGGTTCTCTTCTATTGTTTCTCTTATGACTTATTTGACCCTAAGTGAGGCCAATGTTGTGACCGATATTTTGAATAGGGTGATTTGATAGGTCTGAGAGTTGTTATTCCTTGTGTTATTCCTTTGTGCTAATAGGATTCATGTATGTGTTCCGGATGGCTGCGCGAGTCTATAGTGGCTCGAAAGGGTCTGTAAAGGTTTCCCTATGTTCTTATTGCATAGAAGTCTTATCTTGTGATCTTGGTTGAACTTAGCTTGATGTGTTGGAGGTCTTGAGGTGGTTTGGCTATTTGCATAGCATGCTTTCGATGAGTGTAAGACCTGTAAGGTTGTAATATGATAGGTAGGGATGGTCGATCTATTTAGTCAACTACAATGGGTTAGTCACTTCTCTAAGGTTGATTTGAGGTTTGGGTTTTGTTCCCAAGTATGGATAAGGGTAGGTGATATCCCTAAGTGTCCTCTCGGATTAGGAAGGAGCATTTCAAATATCGGTGGAGTTGTTGGTTGACTTATGCACGGTTATGTTTATGGGTCTCATGAATAGGGTCTTAAAACCCTACCTTGACATGTTGGTGGTAATCCCTAGTGGTCGTGCATCGATTTAACTGGATCTTGTGAATCATTTCAGGGTAGTGTTGCAAGTCTTGGATGATGAGGGGTTGCTCGCTAAAAACGATAGGTATGAATATAAGATAACAAGAAGGTGGTTAGAAATCCTTAAGGATTATGATATGAGAGTGCATTAATTTCTCCGGCAAGGCTTATGTTGGGGTCGGTGCTCTAAGTGACCTAGCATGTGTTGATGGTGGTGGCAAAGAGGTGACTAGAGAGGTCTATCTGTTGACCGGGTCGGGGGGTTAAGTTGGAAGAAATTGACCATGGTGGTGTAGTATTCTTGATGGTTCCAAATCTTCTTTGGTTGGAGAGGTCTAGATTAATCAAGGGCTTGATTCCGTCTTATTAGGGTTGAAAGTTTTGGGTAGAGAGATGGTAGAGTGGAGGTTGTCTCCCAAGGGGGAGATGATAGTTGTGGTACCAAGTGGACTATGTGTGATTGAGGTTGATAACGCATTTAGGGTTATGAGTCCTAATAGTGTGTAGAGGAGGATTGGTAAGGTTTCTTAAGGATTGGAATTACCTAGGGATATGGTTATGGTTTGTCCGATTTCTCAGGCTTTTAGGTTGAAGGGATGTGGTGGTGAACTCATAAATTTGTGGGCATTGTGGAGGATAAGTTGACTTAGGAAGAGGTCTTGATGGAAGTATTAGATGGAAGGGTTGAAAAAGTTGATTGATAAGGGTGTAGTGTTCGTCAAGGCCCTTTGGAAGAATAGTCAAGTCGAAAGTGTCTCTCGGGGAGTCGAAGCGGGCATGGAGAAGAAATATCCATACCTCCTTCATTCTATTCAAGCTTAGGATAACACGTCAAGTCCTTTTTATGATTCCAAGTCTTATGTTTCAGCCCCTATATCATTTGCATGCATTCATATTTATGTGGATAAGTTCATGATAATTTTGACACTTATGTTGAGATTTTGAAAATGGTGTTTAAGAGCATTGTTGCATTCTTGTTGGGGCTGATTTCTTCATAAATACTCTTCTTATGTACGCCTTTTTGACATTCGTGGATGAATGTTCCCAAGGAAGATATATTGAAACACCCCACACTTGCCTAGGAATACCCCAATAATCATAATTCCCTTATATCTCAAATTGGGGATATTTAAACACCCCTCCATGAAGCTTTGAAAGACCCTATGATGTATTGTTTTTCAATATCTCAAAATCTATGCAGAATTTCACAAATCCGACTGCATAATATATTTCAAGGGCAAAATTGTGTGGGAGAACAAGTACCTACAAGGTATACTTTGTCCATGCCAAGAAAAATAATTTTTGGTGAAACTTTGCAAAAATAGTAGTTGTCCGTGACGTGGACCTGACGCAGACTAGTTCAAAAACTTTTGAAAAATTGTTCTTTTTACTCCAGGGCAATTGGATAATAACCCTATACCTATATACACGAAAATCCCTCATTTTCTAGCCGTTTTAAGCTCTAAAAAACAACCAAAAACCTCTCAAAATCCTCTCTAATCTTCATCAAATTCTCCATTCATTCTCAAGCTTTTCAAGAAGTCTTGTGGGAATTCAAGGAAACCAAGTCAAACCCCAAGTCCTCCTCAAGATTCAAGTGTCCAAATCTCTTTTCGGATCTAAGGATTTCATTCAAGCTTCAACTCTCCATTTGAAATCTTCTCCAAGAAACTCTCCAAAGTCAAGGTATGTAGGTTTTAGCCATCGGGTTCTTCCACCCATGGTGCCCTAATCTCCTTTTTACTTAATTTGTATGATTCAAAGTTGATTTTACAAATGGGTTTACTAGTATGAACATGTCTATGAACTATGATAAAGCTGTGTAAAGTTGTGATTGTTTTGCTATGTTTTGAGCGATAAATCTTGGATCTATTATAAGATTTGATGAGGGATTTTGATGTATATTGCTTGAGGGTGTTTCAAGGTGTTGATTGATGGTTTTACAATGGATTTTTTACATAATTTCATCTCTATATACTATTATTTCACACCCGCCAAGTGTTTGATAAAATGTCTGGTTATAGTTTCTTGAGGAATTGAAGGTCTAATACATGTCTAATAAGTTGAATAGTGTTATGATGATGAAACGATGATGGCATGATGATGAATCAATGGTATGCATATGATGTATAATGATGACAGGAAATGTAGGTATATGATGACCTTGTGATGATGAAAGTATGTTATATATGTGTTGAATTCATGAAAAGTTTGTATGATGTTGCAAGTCAATCATCTTCTGAGGGGGTGCCAAGCCTCAATCACCTTTCTGAGGGAGTGCCAAGACTCAATCACCTTGTTAAGAGGGTGCCAAGTCTTAATCACCTTGTTGAGAGGGTGCCAAGTTTCAATCACCTTGACAAGTGGGTGTCAAGCTTCAGTTGCCTTGTTGAGGGGATATCAAGCCTCAATCACCTTGACGAGGGGGGTTGTCAAGCCTCGATTGCCTTGTTAAGGGGGTATCAAGCCTCAATCACCATTCAAAGAATGGTGTACCTTAGAGTTGAGAAGTAGCTCACTTGGTCTATGATGATGGTCTATTCCTATGCATGCTCTAATTCTACTTAATTTAAGCATCATTCATACATGTTATTGTATGATCTCCATTGTTTATGCTTATGCATTTTGATTATTGCCGATCTTTTGTTGCATCGCATCATACATACTTAGTACATTCTAACGTACTAACGCATACTTTATGCCTATATGATATCACCATGTAGGAACCGGAGCCTCGCTTGAGCATCTCCACCCACGTGGCTAGCATGGTTTCACTTAAGCTTGTTGGTGAGTCCTCCATTTCGAGGATGTTCCTTATGATCTTTTGTTATGTATTATGACTTTCTCTTTGACTTATGTATTGACAATGAGGGTGAGCCCAGTTACTTTGTCTTTTCCCTCTCTTTTATCTATGTAGTACAGGTGTTGTTGTACATGTTATGTAACTATGCTATGAGCTTGACTCTATTGACTCTTGATGTTTATGATATGGAAGTTTCTCCTTAGTCATAATTTCTCCTTGTTTACATTTATCTCTTATTGTCATTCTAATTGCTTCCACAACCAAGAATGTGTAATGATATGCTATGAGGCTTGTTTGGAGTTCCTTATGGTTCCTCATTTGCTAGCCACGTGTAACACCCCACACCTTACACTACTAGTGCAATTCAAATGAAACATGACATGGTTTGGTCGAACTAGTGCTAATTTTCAAAAGTACTTGAATCGCGCGTTAATGGGCTATATGTGAATCTGGCGCTTAAGAGGGTCGGGTGTATACATGTTTTGTGTCGAAGTGAGGAGATTATAGCCTTAAAATCAAGTGAGAGAATTGAGGTGCTTGTAGGACTTAGGAAGCAAGTAGGTGAATTAGCTACATGCTTAGCTTAAATTGCTAACTAAACGGAGACGAGACCCGGCGTCGAAATTGTCCAAGTCCGAGTATGAATAAAATT
>JAABOM020060482.1:0-11837 GCA_011800125.2 Solanum clarkiae
TAAATTGTACATTCATGTGTTGGTGAGAGCACTTAAGGATATGCTTAGGACTTGTGTATTGGAGCTTAAGAGTAGTTGGGATGATCATCTTTCCTGGATTTGGTTGCCTATAGCAATAACTATAATTCTAGCATCAGGATGGCTTTTTTGAGGCTCTATGGTAGGCACTGCAGATCACTGGTTGGGTGGTTTGAAGTGGGAGAGATGACCTTATTGGGTCCAAATCTGGTTATGGAGGACATGGAGGAGGTGAGGTTGATTAAGAAAGGATGAAGCAGCCCAAGGTCGTCAAAAGTCATATGCCGGTGAGAGGAGAAAGGATCTTAGATTTAAAAATTGGTCGTTGGGGGTAATTGAAGGTTTTGCTCATGAAAGGTGTGGTTTCCCAGTAAAGATGGAGTTGGATTCATGGTTGGTGAGTCTTCATAGGGTGTCGAGGAAGGTTAGTGAGGCTGCATACGAATAGGAAGTGCCTTAGGATAAGGGTATGGTTCGTCCGGTTATTCATGTTTCTAGGATTGAGGATCTGTGTTGGTGATTTAAGTGTTATAGGACTCTTAAGGTTGTTTATGTTATGGGGGGTGAGTTGGCCTATGAAGAGGTCCAGTGGAGAAGTTGGTTAGATATGAGTAAAGGTCGATTTGTGGGGATGTAGTGTTTGTCAAGGCCCATTGGGAGAATTGTGAAGTCGATAGTATCTCTCCGGGAGCCGATGTGGGCATGAAGGAGAAATATTTGTACCTCTTTCATCCAATTCAAGCCTATGATAGAACATCGAGTCCTTTTAGGATTCCAAGTCTTATATTTCAGACCCTATGTCATTGCATGCATTCATGTTTATGTTGACAAGTTCATGGTGATTTTACACTTATGATGAGATTTTTTAAATGATGTTTTAGTGCATTGTTACATCCTTATGTGGGCTGAAATTCGCATGCTTGGGTCTCTCATATAGGCTTCTTTGACATTTGAGGATGAATGTTCCCTAGGAAGAGATATTGAAACGATCCTAAAAAGTACCCGAAAATGTGCCTCAAAAGTGTTCGGAATCATAATTTCTATATATCTAAATATTCGTGCGTTATTTTGAAAATCCAACTTAAAATTCTTGTTCAGGGGGGTCAAATTTAGGGAAGGTAAGGGTCTAACTCCGATTTTAGAGCAACCGTAGCAAAATCTGAAATTTCAAAGTGTCAATTTCCAGTAGCTACTTCGCGTGATTGGCGCGACGCGCTAGTGTATTATTTTGGTGGCAGTTTTTAGTTTCAGTTCAAGACTTTTTAGTCTTGGACCTAAACGTTCTCCCACGTGAAAATACTTATACTTAGCCTTATTTCACCCTCTTATCATTCATGACAATCCTCAATTCTTACTCAAACACTTAGGCTTATATTTCTCTCAAGTTTCAAATGTCAAAACCCTCTCCGGATCTTAAGGAATTCAACCAAGCTTCAAGATCTTCATCTTCAATCTTCATCAAGTTCATCTCCAAAGCTAAGGTATGTGGGTTTCTCTCATGGGTTCCTTTCACCCATGATATCCATGTTTCATTTTACTTAAATTTGCATGATTTAAAGATGATTTACTCATGGGTCTTATTTATTGTGAAAATCACTGTTACACTATGTTGGAGTTTGTGAAATTGTGACTGTTTTGCTATGTTTTGAGCTATGAAACTAAGATCTATTAAAAGAATTAATGAAGGGTTATGATGTATATTGCTTGAGGATGTTACCAAGTATCTATTGAAGGTTTTACATTGAATTGTCTAGTATGATTTCACTCTTGAATTGCATAGATTTACACTGGCACTACACACCCTCTAAGTGTTTGATAAAATATCCGGTTATGGTTTATTGAGGAATTGAAGGTCCAATACATGTCTTATAAGTTGAATTACTATATGATGATGAAATAATGATGAAATGAATGTACGTATATGGTACTCTCTATATAGTTTTGGAATGTGACCATGCCCTACTCGGGAGTTGCGTGCCAAGTAACCTTGTCAAGGGGTTCGTACCTTGATAACCTATCGAGGGGTCTGTATTCTGGCACCATGGGTAATAGGGTGTGACTATACATAAACTTTATTGGGTGCTTGTATGCATCAACCTACCGGGGGGTTTGTACTCCGGCACCATAGGTGGTGGGATGCAATGATCCACCAACCTATTGACGGGGTTGGTACCTCAATCACCAAGGGTGGTAAGCATTTTTACTTAAGCATTAATCATACATGTCATATTTTTACTATGCTAGCTACTTTTTTTATCTATATGCATTTTGACTATGATACCTATCTCTTGCTGCATTGCATCTCACATACTTAGTACATTCAAACGTACTAACGCATACTCTATCACTACATGATGTCACCATACAGGAACTGGTGCACCGCTTGATCCTCCTCCTCTTCCACATGACTAGTATGATTATCTCTCAAGCTTGTTTGTGAGTAATCCATTCCGGGGACGTTGCTTATGATCTCTTGCTTTGTACTAAAGCTATCTTTATGTAACACCCCACATCTTACAATACTAGTACTATGCAAATGAAACATGATATGGCTTTGTTAAATTAGTACAAATTTTTAAAAGTGCTTGAATCTCAAATTAGAGGGCGATATGTATGTCTAACGCTGAAGTTCTTGTAGGACTAAGGAAGATAGCAGGTGAGTCACCTACTTGCTTAGCTTAAATTTGTAGCTAAACGGAGACGAGGCTCGACGTCAACTTTGTTCAAGTCCGATAATGAATAAAGTCCGTGTTAAGAGTGTAACTTTAGCTCGTGTTTTACCATCATAAATGGACAATACTTACAGCCCAAGATGAATAATAAAAGGGTCCAAGTACATCACAACCCACTTGACTAATTGGGCCCAAACTAAGTGAAGAGGAATTAAGAAAATAGGCAGCCAAGGCCTATCAACTTTGAGACCCATTTAGGCCCAAGTGTGAGAACCAAGTTACTGCCTCACCAGCTTACGAATATGTGATAATATGTAATCAAAAACTCAAGAGAAAGTCGGCCAAAGAGAGCCTTTAAAAGGGCTCAAAAACAGCCCCTTAACTCATTTCACTTCGATTATACTTATCCCCTGAATCTTGAAGGCTAAGATAAGTGGAAATATCCATGTATTTGTTATACTTATCTCATGACAAACACTTGTGCTAGAAATTTTGACACAATGTGTCCTAAGGATTGTTGTGAACCTTTCTTGTTATTCAAGAGGATTTTCTCTTCTTGGTTTGCTGAATTATGAATTAAGACTCATGTTTTTAACAAGGTATAGTTTGTTAGTGATGTAACTAAGTTGTTGCACCACTTTTACAGTCTGCAAAAGTGAGTTCTTATAGGATATCGCAATTGTGTTATTGGTACGAATTTGTGGGCTGATGGATGGAAGGGTATTGCCTCATTTCCTTCATGACTACTTTGGTACTGTTCTAAGAATGTTTGAAGGATGTTTTTATGTATAGATGTGTTGAGGATAGTTTGGGTAAAGTTATAGCAGGCTTGGGATTGTCGACGTCGAAATGTAGTGAAGGGATGTAACGTTATGCCGCCTATTTGTATGTTGCGTATAATTGTTATATGTTGTGCTTTGTGCGCTGTTACAAGAATGTTATGGAACTAAAACAGGCTGCACATGATATGTATATTAGAATGTGTATTAAAAATACGATTAAATACGAAAAGGTTGAAAGAATACGCTCAGATTTACAATTATATGCTTTCTGCCTGTATGTTTTTTTTTATGAGATTAGGCTGCCAAGATGTATCTATTGGCTGCTTATGTTAGTTTTATCACCTAATATGTTGTAGATAAATATTTGGAGGAAGGGAAAGTTATTTCGAGGTAATAGCGAGGTCGTACAGCGAGGTATGTATGGCTACTCGATTTCGTATTACATGGCATGAATCCTAGGTTCTTCCTCGGTACATAGAGGCTCTTATCTACTCTGACATAACAAACAACCATGTATCCACTCTTTCACATGTTCATATGCTCCCACATATAGTCACTTGAAAACCTGCATACATACTTAGATACCAAGATACACGAGTTCGTTCTACTAAATAAAGTTCATGTGTTATTTTACCTTCTATGCATTTCATTATTTGTGTAACCTACTCCTTTCATTATGATGTTGTCTTTTGTGATTATTTACATATCATATGTTGTACCTACAGTCCTACCTCTCCAATATTACGACCACCAAAGAAATCATCTCAAAGGTAATTAAAAGATAAAGTAAGGTATATTTCTTGTTGATGGGTGGTAACCCGAGGGGTGGAAGAATCACCTAACCAGAGTCGATCCTATCACGGGGGGTAGCCCAAGGGGTTAAAGGAAAAGCTTAGCCAGGGCAGATCCCGATATAGATTTACTACTGATCAGTTGATCATTCGCATCATATGACGCGCACAGATTATATAATAAAGGTAAAGTAACAAAAAGAACATAAAGTACATGATTACACAGTATAACTAAGGGGTGGTCTCTTATCCTACATCAGTGCATAGTTGCATTTGAGTTGTTACTTCATATGCAATATTTCTTGCCTTACATATTCAGTATATTATCTTGTACTGACGTACCTTACGGGGAATCTACATTTCATGCTGCGGGTACAGGTTCTAGTAGATCTCCCTAGTAGGAGTACAGGATATCCAACTTTTGTTACCAAGCCAAAGGTCATTTCGGAGCTTTGTGTGTCCAGAGCTTATATTTTTGTATTGTATAGTTAGTCAAGGCGGGGACTCCCGGACCTTATCAAATACTTTTCCTTATCTAAAGGCTTCGTAAACTATGTTAATTAAATTGCAGTCATGTCTCGTACTCTAGACACCGTTGCCCCAACGGCCTAGCCAATGCATTTTCTTTTGGTTTGTTATTACTGTTTACTTTCTTAAAGGAATGTTGAATGTAGAAATCCCTTATAATATGTATAGAAAGCGCATAGATATAGGTTGGTTCTCCCGGGCCTTATTGACAATGGGTTCCAATCCGCCTTAATGGGACTTTGGGCATGACAGAAGTTCTATGTTGCTAGAAAGTTCCATGTTGACTCCGAGTTATTGATTGAGTCATATGAAGTATCTACTCCTATTGGTCCCTCTATTGTTGCTAGGAAAGTTTATAGAAGTTGTCTTATTTGCATTTTGCATAAGTTGATGCCTTGTGATCTTGTTGAATTAGACATGGTAGATTTTGATGGCATTCTTGGGATGGATTGGTTGTATGCCTACTATGCTTCTATTGATTGTAGAACCCGTAGGGTCAAGTTTCACTTCCCAAATGAAACCTTCCTTAAGTGGGAAAGTCATGATATGGTGGTCAAGGGTAGATTCATTTCATGCATTAAAACCCATAGGTTGATTTCTAAGGAGTGTTTGTATCATCTTGTGAGAGTCAAAGAGTTGGAGTCCAAAGTCCCTTTCATAGAGTCGGTTCCAGTTGTAAATAAGTTTTTTGATGTCTTCCGAAATGACCTTCCTGGTGTCCCTCCCAAAAGGAAGATAGATTTTGTCATAGATCTCCTTTCTGATACTCAACCTATCTTCGTTCCCCCTTATCGTATGGCCCCGATGGAGTTGAATGAGTTAAAGGAGCAATTGAAAGATATTTTGGAGAAGAAATTTATTAGGACTAGACAATCACCTTGGGGTGCACCTGAGTTATTCGTAAATAAGAAGGATGGGTCACTTAGAATGTGCATTGACTACTGCCAACTTAATAGGGTCACTATAAACAATAGGTATCCTCTTCCAAGGATTGTTGACTTGTTTGACTAATTGCAAAGGGCTAGCTTTTTTTCTAAGATTGATCTTCAGTCTGGGTATCATCAAGTAAAGGTGGGGGAGTGTGATATTCCTAAGACAACCTTCTGAACGAGATATGGGCATTATGAATTCGTGGTGATGTCTTTTGGGTTAACCAATACACCAGTCATCTTCATAGACCTAATGAATAAGGTCTTCAAACCCTATCTTAATTCCTTTGCTATGGTCTTCGTTGATGATATTTTGATCTATTCACATAATAAGGAGGAGCATATGGGTCATTTGAGGGTTGTGTTGCAAAGATTGCGAGAAGGGAAATTATATACCAAATATGAAAAGTATGAATTTTGGTTGAAGGAGGTTGCATTCATGGGTCATGTGGTGTCGGGGGATGGTGGATCCTAGAAAAATCGATGTGATTAGGAATTGGCCTAGACCATTGACCCCGTTGGATATTAGGAGCTTCTTGGACCTTAAGAGTTACTATAGAAAGTTCATCAATGGATTTTCCTCTATTGCTTCCCCTATGACAAAATTGACTCAAAAGAAGGTTAAGTTTGTGTGGACCGATGAATGTGCAAAAAGCTTCCAAACATTCAAAGATAGGCTTGTGTCTGCTCTTTTATTGTCACTACCGGATGGCCTTGAGGGTTTTATTGTGTATTGTGATGCATCTAGAGTTGGTTTGGGTTGTGTGCTTATGCGAAATGGTAAGTCATAGCCTATTCTTCTAGGCAACTCAAAGTGCATGAAAAGAACTTCCCTAACCATGATCTTAAATTGGCCGCCGTGATGTTTGCATTAAAGATTTGGCTTCATTATTTGTATGGGGTGCATGTTGATGTCCTCACCAATCATAAGAGCCTCCAATATGTCCTCACTAAAAAAGATCTCAACTTGAGGCAAAAAAGGTGGCTAGAACTTCTTAAGGACTATGACATGAGTGAGCATTACCACCCGGGTAAGGCAAATGTTGTGGCGGATGCTTTGAGTCGGGTGTCTATGGGTAGCATAGCTCATATGGATGGTGGTGATAGGGAGATAGCTAGGGAGGTGCATAGATTGGCTAGATTGGAGGTGAGGATGTAAGATGTGTGTAGTGGTTAGACTCCTGCTTGCTTGAGTTGAAGGCTTTGGTGAAAGAGGACAAGATAGAGGTTTTCTCCCAAGGGGGAGATAGGGCCCTTAGATACCAAGGTAGGTTGTGTGTGCCATATGTTGACGGTTTGAGGGAGAGGATTCTAGATGAAGCCCATGATTCCTCTTATTCTATCCACCCTAGTTCCACCAAAATGTATAAAGACTTGAGGGATGTGTATTGGTGGGGAGGCGTGAAGAGGGATATTGCTAAATTCATTTCTGGTTGCCATAGTTGTCTACAAGTTAAAGACGAACATCAAAAGTTGGGTAGCCTAACCAAAGACATAGAGATTCCTACTTGAAAGTGGGAGGTGATTAATATGAATTTTGTTGTTGGATTGCCCAAGACTAGAAAAGGTTTTCATTCCACTTGGGTGGTGGTTGATAGGATGACGAAATCGGCTCACTTTCTACCAGTTAAGACCATGTATGGGGCAAAAGAGTATGCAAGGTTGTACATCCATGAGTTAGTGAGGTTATATGGGGTTTCTTTGTCTATCATATTGAATCATGGTTAGCAAATCACTTCACACTTTTGGAGGTCTTTTCAAAAGGGTCTTTGTACAAAAGTTCACCTTAATACGACCTTCCACCCTCAAACGGATGACCAAGTCGAAAGAACCATACAAACCCTTGAAGATATTCTTAGGGCATGTGTATAAGAGTTGAGGGGTAGTTGGGATGACCATCTTCCTTTGGTTGAATTCGCATACAACAATAGCTATCACTCTAGCATTGGCATGGCTCCTTTTGAGGCTCTTTATGGGAGGCAATGTAGATCACCAGTCGGTTGGTTTGAGGTTGGAGAGGTGGCCTTATTGGGACTGGATCTTGTTATGGATGACCTTGAGAAGGTTAGGATGATTATGGAAATGTTAAGAACAGCCCAAAGTCGTCAAAAATCTTATGCTGATGTGAGAAGAAAAGACCTTGAATTCAAAGTGGGTGATTGGGTTTATTTGAAGGTTTCTCCAATGAAAGGTGTAGTCCGTTTCAGTAAAAAAGGGAAGTTGAGTCCAAGGTACATTGGTCCTTATAAAGTCTTGAAGAGGTTTGGCAAGGTGGCTTATGAGTAAAAGTTTCCTAGTGAAATAAACTTGGTTCATCCAGTGTTCCATGTCTCTATGTTGAGAAAATGTATGGGTGACCCTAATGCCATTGTGCCTCTTGATGTGGTTGTGTTGTTGAGGATAACTTGACTTATGAGGAAGTCCTGGTTTGGATTTTGGATAGGCAAGTGAAGAGATTGAGGAACAAGGAGGTGACATCCGTTAAGGTTCTTTGGAGAAACCAACAAGTTGAAAGCGCTACATGGCAGGCTGAAGCGGACATACAGAAGCGGTATCCTGATCATTTTCACTCCAGTCGAGCCTAAGGTATTAATCCTAAGTCCCCTATGCGATTTCAAGTCTTAATTTTTGGACTTAAGCCATTGCATGCATTCATGTTTATATGGGTAAGGTTTTATGGTAAATTTTGATGTTCATGTTGAGACTTTTGAAAATCATGTTTAGATACATTTGTTGCATCCATGTTAGGCTAAAAATCTTCATGGCTACCTTCCTTGTGTATGTTTCTTTTACATTCAGAGACGAATGTTCCCAGGGGGAGATATTGTGACACCCCATGTTTCAAGCCTCATTTGGTTTGCTTGGCGGAGTATTAGGTTGATGGGAGACTCCTAGTACCTAAACGAGTTCAAGACTTCCCTAAAAGTTGAGTTTTGGGTGTTGTTTCATACAAGGGTCAACTTTAAACTATCATAATTTTCGGCATATTTGAAATTGGGTAGCCCACAACATATCAAATGAAATTCCTTTGAGTTAGCTTCGCAAGGCACTTTGTTTCACCTCATTCCAAGGTCGGATGAGAGAGTTATGGTTGTTTTCGTAAGACCCTCCCATGTAATGATGTCATACGATCATCTACGGGTAGTGGTGGCTTGTACAGTCGTGTGAGGCATGTGAGGATGGAAAAAACCATTTTGAGCCTAAGGCATGGACCGGGTCATGAGGCTTGCCACTGGTCGTGAGGAGGGGCGTGAAGGTGAGTAAAGGAGGCTTGGCATTCGGGGAGGTGAGTTTGAGGCTAAGGCATGGACATGGCCATCCACAAGGGTTATGGAAGGTGGCACGGGTCGTGCCCCTTGGTGTGGGGCCTGGGAAACATTTTTCATCACCAAGTATAGTGCCATAAGCCTCCACACAGGCCGTGAGGCTCCACACGACCCGTGGAGGCCTCCGTGGTCATGATGAGACGTCTTTTTTTCCAATCAATTCCAACTTCAATTTTTGGACTAAGTACCTTGTCAAGGGCACTCCACACGACCCGTGAGGCCTTCAGGGGTGCAACAATTTGCCCATTGTTCTATCCGTCCACTAATGATATTTTTGTAAATGCTAATTATCCTAATGACCCTTTTTTGCTTTTTAGGCTATCTTAACCTTCCTAGAAGACCTAAATCCTAATCCTAATGACCCAATTTCACTACTCTCATCTCAATCACACTCCCAAACCCTCTCAAGAGCCTCCATCAAGCTCCAATTCAATTCTAGGAAACCCAAGAACAAGATTGGATTCCAAGATCATTTCCAAGCCTCCATTTTTCCCAATCTCAATTAACTCTAGACCTAAGGTATGTGGGTTTCTTTCATGGGTTCCTTCTGCCCATGATACCCAAGCTTCCTATTTTCTAAATTGCATGATTTAAAGTTGAGTTTACAAATAGGTTTACTAGTATGTACATATCTATGAACTATGTTAAAGCTATGTAAAGTTATTACTATTTTGCTATGTTGTGAGCTATATATCTTGGATCTATTGTAAGTTTGGACGAGGGGTTTTGATGTGAATGTCTTGCGGGTTTCATCTCTGAATTGCAAGGTCTTGCATGATTTCATCTCTGAATTGCAAGGTCTTATACTCCCATTGTACGCCCGCCAAGTGTTTGATAGAATGTTCGATTATGGTTTCTTGACGAACTGAAGGTCCAAAACATGAGATATGATATGAATGATGTTATAATGATGAAATGATCTTATGTACATGATAAATTCTATATAAAGTATTATATTAGACCATACTCAATCGAGGTGAGGGTTTGTACTCATCAACCATGTGAGGGATTAGTACTTCACCACCTAGGATGATTGGGGTGTGACCATCATCAACCGAGTTAGAGGGGTTTATACTCATCAACCATGTGAGGGGTTAATACTTCACCACCTAGGATGATTGGGGTGTGGCCAACATCAACTATGTGAGGGTTTTATGCCTCACCACCTAGGATGATTGGGGTGTGACCATCATCAACCAACATAGGTTGGAAAGCTAGCTTAGTCTCTTCTTCACTTATGATATCTTATATGAGCATGATTTACTTAAGAATGTTTTACTTTAGCATTGATCATACATGTCATATTACTATATTATGCCTATTGTCTATTGTTACGCATTTCGATTATGACCCCTATTCCTTGTTGCATTGCATCATACATACTTTGCACATTCAAACGTACTAAAGTATAGTATTGCCTACATAATATCACCATGTAGGAAATGGTTCCTGAGTTAAGCCTCCTCCTCCACGTGGCTAGACGGTGCTATTCAAAGCTTGTTGGTGAGTCCTCCATTCCAGGGATCTTTGTTATGTTTTCTCTTATCTATGTATTGAGATACTTTATTACATCCTATTTGACTTTGAGGGTGAGCCTGGTTACCTTGTCTTGGCCCCGCTCTATCTATGTATTTAAAGGTGTTTGTTGGACAAGTTGTGTATTTATAATATTAGTTATGACTCCTTGTCTTATAATGTTGTTGTTTTGGCAAGTTTTTCCTTAGCCCAATTGCCCTTGTTTTAATATATATGTCTTTTGTAAGCTTCAGCGACCAAGGATGTGCTATGACAAGTAAAGAGGCTTGATTGGGGTTCCTTCGGGTTCCCCATTCGCCGTGTTATGTCTAGGCCTTAAGCTTGAGTCGTGACAGGTGGGGCCATTGTAAGAAATGGGTCGGAGTCATCCTTGGTGATAGAAGTGAAAGAAAAGCAAGACAGAGATCCCATCCTTTTCCAATTGAAAGAAGATATTCAGAAGCAGAAAGTATTAGTGTTCTCAAAAGGGGAAGATGGTGTCTTGAGATACCAAGGCAGATTGTGTATGCTAAGTGTTGATGGCCTTAGAGATATGATCTTGGTTAAGGCTCATAAAACCAGATACTCTATCCATCCTGGTGCAACAACGATGTATAGGGATTTGCGAGAAGTCTATTGATGAGGTGGTTTGAAGAAGTACAATGCAGAGATTCGTGTCTAGATGCCTAAATTGCCAGCAAGTTAAGCTTGAGCACCAAAGGCCTTGCGGTGTAGCCAGAACATAGAAATTCTAGAATGGAAATGGGAGATGGTTAATATGGACTTTGTAACAGGCTTATCTCGATCCCGTAGACTGCATTATTCGATATGGGTCGTAGTAGATAGAATGACCAAATCAGCTCACTTTCTACATGTCAAGACGACCGATACAACTGAGGATTATGCCAGACTTTATCTTAAGCGGATTGTTAGGCTGCATAAAGTCCCTATATCTATTATTTCAGATAGAGAAACTCAATTTACAACACAGTTTTGGAAGTTCTTACAAAAGGGACTCAGTATGAAGGTGAATCTTAGCACAGCTTTCCATCCACAGATAGACGGGCAAGCAGAGCTAATTATACAGGCCGTGGAAGATATGTTGAGGGCGTGTGTAATAGACTGTAAAGGTAACTGCGATGAAAATTTACCTTTGATTGAGTTCTCTTATAATAATAGCTTTCAGGCCAGCATACAGATAGCACCATATGAGGCCCTTTACAGGAGAAGATGTAGATCACCCATAGGGTAGTTTGAAGTTGGTGAAGCAGGGTTG